>OY740791.1:31939662-32048552 GCA_963514005.1 Raja brachyura | reverse complement strand
CCCCCCATTTCAAGGCACCATAATGTTTGGGACACAGCAATGTCATGTAAATGAAAGTAGTCATGTTTAGTATTTTGTTGCATATCATGTGCATGCATGACTGCTTGAAGTATGCGATTCATGGACATCACTAGTTGCTGGATGTCTTCTCTGATGATGTTCTGCCAAGCCTGTATTGCAGCCATCTTTAGCTTATGCTTGGGTGCACAAAAGGCTGGAGAAACTCAGCAGGTGCAGCAGCATCTAAGGAGCGAAGGAGATAAGCGACATTTCGGGTCGAGACCCTTCTTCAGAGGGGCTTGCCTTTAGCTTATGCTTGTTTTGGAGGCTAGTCCCCTTCAGTTTCCAGCATATCCAAAGGCATGCTCAATTGGGTTCAGATCGGCCGTTTGACTGGGTCACTCAAGAATTGACCATTTTTGAGCTTTAAAAAACTCCTTTGTTGCTTTAGCATTATGCTTGGGATCATTGTCTTGCTGCAGAATGAACCGCCGGCCAATGAGTTTTGAGGGATTTGTTTCAACTTAAGCGGATACGATGTGTCTATACGCTTTCGAATTCATAATACTACTACCATCAGCTGTTGCACCATCAATGAAGATAGTAAGCCAGTACCTTCAGCAGCCAAACATGCCCAGGTCATAATAACACCCTCACCACTGAGTTTCACATATGACATGGTAACGTATTGAAGGTAACCAAAAACCAAAGGCAATTGCATTTCCAAATACCATAGTTGGTTTGTTATTGGCAATTAGGGGCTATAAATTTCAATTTTACAATGCAGACAAATACCATTACAGTACGAATATATTTCCTTCATTTTCACAATGTTCTGGATTACGTTATGCCTTTTTATGTGATCTACATGTATGATCCATGCAACTTGGAAAATATCATTGATTATTAAACAAAAATAAATGATTACTTATCTTGTTTGCTGTTTTGAGACCTTGCTCAGCAAATTGTCTGTCCCCTTGCTTGTGTAGCAGCTGGACTTCAAACCTAATTAATTAACTGTGAAGGGAAATATGGCGATGTGGAGTGGTTGTAAACAGTTGTACCAGTGTTCATAGCATCATAAAAAAAATCAATTTACTCAGAAATGTGCACTAGGAACATATAATCAAAAGTGAAAAGCCACACAAATTTGATATGTGTGTTGAAATGTATGATTTGTGAAATTAGAAGATAATTTGTGTATAGGAGAAGTATCTAAGAATGCCTTGGTGAGCCCAGTTAGAATATTATTAGTTTTGTCTCCTTACCCATAAAAGAACATACAAATGACCCAAGCCTCTTCTTCCAAGCATTAGCGTTCCCAGAAAACTATCCACATCACAATTTCTGGTAACACATAACAACGTAATCTACATATGCATTAGGAAACACGAGCTGAAAAAAATGATTTGTTGTTTATTTACTTTTCTCACATAAATTCTGCAAGCACAAATTTTATTCCACAGTAATGTGTTAATTCTGTAAGGATGAATTTCCATCACTGTACTGTTCCGTCTGTACTTGCCATAGAGGGAGTGCAACACAGATTCACTTGGAATGGTTTGATGAATGAGACCGTCTCTCTTGTTAAGATGCATGCACTGTGAATGAGAATACAAGCTTATTCTACTCTAGATGATTTGGTTTAGAGATACAACATGGAAACATTTGGCCCATCGAGTCCACGCCAATTATTGACCACCAGTTCACACTAATTCCATGTTGTCCCACTTACTCATTCGCTGCCTGCACACTTGGGGGCAATTTAGAGGCCAATTAATCTACAAACCAACACATGTAGGAGGAAACCCACGTGGTCACAGGGGAACAGGCAAACCCCACACAGACAGCAAGCATCCAAGGTCTGGATCAAACACAGGTCCCTGGCGCTGGGAGGCAACAGCTCTACCGCTACGCTGTGCTGCCTGATTTCACTAAGCCATTCAACATTATGACCGGGCTGTGCATGCTGGTTTAAACCAACGATAGACACAAAATGCTGGAGTAACTTAGCGGGACAGGCAGCGTGACATTTTGGGTGAAGACCCTTCTTCAGACATTATGATAGGGCTACATAGTAGAGATGGTGGACAGGATGTTTCACTGTGGCTAAGGAGTGTGAACCCAGGAATCACATACCCAGAATGAAGGATAAACCATTGTGAACAAGTCAGGAAAGATTTATTCGTTGCTCTGTCAAGAAGGGTCAATCGTTGAGTACAATGGATAAACATTGGTCATTAAAGGAGATGGGGACAGTGCAGGTAGAAGATTAGCCATGATCGGAATAGTGAATGGCGAGGCAGATTTGGAAGGGCCAGTTGACCTCTGGCTCCTTGTTTTATTCTGAAGATCTTGTCCCATTTGGGCGTCATTTGCACGTCATTTAAGTAACAGGCAGGTAGTGACTTTCGCGCAAAGATCGTCTAGCAGTAGGACAGTCGCGTGCCAAGTGCTCTTGAGGGCCCTGCTTCTTTTGCAATGTCGTTTGTACTTATTCCGATCTCTGTAGCAAGAATTCTCCCAGTGAAAATCAAAGATACTATGGTGGAAAATTTTCAAAACTACACGTGTTTAATTAATATCCGGGGTGATCACGTGTTGTGGCGCTCCAATCATGCGCAAATGGTGTGCCAACGGCATACGGGTGGCGCATGGTTACGGACGTTGACGCACGGTGACGCATAATAAATTACCATAGGCAATGTTCGTGCGTCACCGTGCATATCCATGCATCACCACGCACTACACGTACGCCATCAGTACGTCAGCGTACGCCATCAGTACGTCAGCATGCGCAAGGGATACGTCACGCAGTGGCGCACAAGGATTTTGAGCACTGCAAAATCCTCGAGCGCTGCGCATTACCGCGCGTCACCTCATACGCCACCCGCCTCAACACACACCATGCGTGCGTCATGACGCGCCAACCAATTTTTTCCTGTCGTCCTGCTTTTCTCAGCACTCTCGGCTCCGGGTGCAGCGGCCGCCTGGGTCACGAGTGCTGGGACGCGCGTCCCTTACCCCTTCCCTTACCCCTTCCCCTGCCCCTTCCCTCCCGTACCCGGGTGCCGGAGACCCCGGCAGAGTGACGCGCGCTACCATTCCCCACGCGCCTTCTCATGCACGTGTCCGTTCAGTTGGAGCCGCGCGCTGTCAGCGCCGTCCGTGCCCGGGACAGCCGCCTGGGTCACGAGCAAAGATCATAGCTAAAGATAAAGCTATGATCTTTCGTCACGAGCTCTGACACGGCGCCTTCCTGCTCCCCCTCTCATAGTAGCTTTTACAGCCACCCCCATCCATATGCACGTGTCCGTTCAGTTGGGCTCGCGCGCTGTCAGTCCGGGGGCCGCCACCGCTGCCGCCTGGGCCAGGTGTGCTGAGACCAGCGCGCCCCTCTTCCTCTCCTCCTCCTCCTCCTCCTCCCCGTGCCCGCGTGCCGGAGCTCCCTCGCATCACCATCCCCCCCACCACGCGCCCCCTCATGCACGTGTCCGTTCAGTTGAGCTCGCGCGCTGTCAGCAGCACTTCCGGGTGAAGCTCTTCATCGAAGCTGCAGCGGCGGCTTCGTGCGGGGACTGACTGACTGACTGGCGGCGGTGGTGGTGACAGCAGTAGTAGCAGCAGCAGCAACTAACTGGTGAGTCAGCGTCCCTGCTGCAGTACGGTTTGCATTCCCCTTCGTGAAGAGCGGGCAGGTGACGGGATAAGATGAATGGATTTCCCCGCGGAGCTCCAAACGAGCTGAGCCGGAGCATAGCAGCAGCGGCAGTCCACGCCGCGGGGATCCCGCTCCCTCTCATCTCCGTCAGTGTTATAGGTTGATCAGGGATCGCTAGCAGTAACCCGGGATTCCGGTAACCACCGTGAGAGCTGAGCCCCCAGTAAATCACAGGAGCCGGCCTCCCCGTTGCAAGGGTCTCCCGCTCACTTGCAGTTGCTTGTTCGCTTGCAACTGCCGCAGAATAAATGCATCTAATGTATATTTGTAATAAAGATGAAACAAACCCAATCTATCGATGATTTCGGTCCATTTTTTTCCCTTTGCAGTTAGACTTTTCCTACAGCAACCATTTGGGTGCATTGTCGCAGAAACCGCACAGACAATTTTACTTTGTTTTGTGAATCATTAGGAATCGCGTACACGTTGCTTACGTGTCGCAGAATTTTTTTCTGATTGCATATTTTTAGCCCATTGGAGCTCCAACCACGATATAATGATGCACAGACTTCAGCGTTTCTGATGCAATAATTTCTTGAATTGCACCAAAGTTGGAGAAAATGAAGTCCAGAAGACTTCGTAATCTATCGGAATAGTTTTTTACATGAAAATGAAATGAATCCAGCAAAGTGTTTGCAATAATTGGTTTAATTTTGTTGATTTTATTTCTAGTGTTTACCTCGGGTTGTAGAGATGGCATTCTAAATGTATTTTTGTTTATAGATGATAAAAGTTTTTTTCCCGATTACCCTGCAGGTATACATAGTACGCTGTAGAGTAAATTACTGACTATTCGTATTTGTCACATCCATAGTCAATGCCATATTAAACATTAACTCGCAACTCGCATTATCTTGGGTTAAAGCTTAGGAATGTTACAAAATTTTGAGATTTAAAAAATCAAGCCTGTAATTTATCCCATCAGAAAGCATTAAAAAACCTTTAATATTTAGAAATATAGAAATTAGGTGCAGGAGTGGGCCATTCGGCCCTTCGAGCCTGCACCGCCATTCAATATGATCATGGCTGATCATCCAACTCAGTATCCCGTACCTGCCTTCTCTCCATACCCTCTGATCCCCTTAGCCACAAGGGCCACATCTAACTCCCTCTTAAATATAGCCAATGAACTGGCCTCAACTACCCTCTGTGGCAGAGTTCCAGAGACCCACCACTCTCTGTGTGAAAAAAGTCCTTCTCATCTCGGTCCTAAAGGATTTCCCCCTTATCCTTAAGCTGTGACCCCTTGTCCTGGACCTCCCCAACATCAGTCTTCCTGCATCTAGCCTGTCCAACCCCTTAAGAATTTTGTAAGTTTCTATAAGATTCTCAATCCTCTCAATCTCCTAAATTCTAGAGAGTATAAACCGAGTCTAAGCAGTCTTTGTTCATAAGACAGTCCTGACATCCCAGGAATCAGTCTGGTGAACCTTCTCTGCACTCCCTCTATGGCAATAATAATTTGCCTAATTCACTTTCATATCTTGAGTATTGAAAAAGTTATGGTGATTTTCATACTAGGAAATTAGCATCTTGTTCCCTATTGTTTTGTATTGATTTAACTCAAAAACTGTGATCGAGGGAAAAAGCCTTGTCACAAGGGCCGTCTTACGCAGACACACATACAGATCGGTCATGGCTGCCGCCATGTTCAACTTGGGAGCCGCCATGTTTAACATGGCGGCGGCTACAATCCGATCTGTATGTACTGTGAAAGTTTTAGTCAGATATTTAGCATGAAAATAGTGATCACTTATGGACAATTACAATACGGATAATAATCATGTTGCCGATATTGGGGCCTAATTAACTTATTTTGCATCATCGGTGTTGATTCGTTATTTCCTACTCGCCAATTGTAGTGCTTGCTGGTATTGGCTCCGCCTAATATGCGTTTATAATAACAAGAGCTTGCCTACACCATTCAGTATGAGTAGCTGCCAGGAACTGTAATGTCCTGCAGATCGATGCTGTAAGTAGATCTAATAAACACGTGTTGTATCTTGATATGTATTTGACTCCACTCATTACATGGTGTCAGAGAGTGAGTGTTACCTACTCCATTCACGTTTATCGGGTTTTGTTTTCTTTAATTAGTTTATGTGCCAGTTATCTCTATCATGGCAAATTCATCTCGCCGTCCTAGTCCTCTGATCTTTGACTCTGACATTGTTGAATACTTGCGTCTTTTCGAGCGTGACTACACTCACTGTGTTCGCATCGTTCATCGCAACGACCCCCCCGATGTGCGTGCTTCTGTATTACTCAACTTAGCGGGACCTGTGGCAATGAATCGTGCCAACAATTTTACATTTTAGCCTGCCGTTTTGATTGCTAATGGGCATGTCCTAGTGCCTACAGAGACAACTGATGACCCTGCCGGTGTACTTGCAAAGTTCAGACAGTTGTGCGACCTGACCTCGAACTACATTATTGAACATATCAAGTTTTATGCTCGTATGCAACAGATTGATGAACCGATTGAACGTTTTATTAGCGGCTTGAAACACATGGCTGCATGCTGCCAGTTTTGTGATCTGTGTGATGAACTCATCCGTGACAAGCTTGTTGGAGGTATGTTTGATAGCAAGTTAAGGATTGAACTTCTTCGTAATACTGACCTCACCCTTAATCAAACAGAGCATGCCTGTCGGATTGCTGAGATAACCTCTTCCCACACTGAGTCTGTGCCCTCCGGTCACCATTCGCAGTATAGTGTCAATCTTACTGCCACCTCCTCGAAACACCCATTCTCAGCCTGCCCCTGCCTGGCAGTGGAGATGGTCTGCTGTTCGATGTCAAAATTGCAACTATTTTCATGCTACGGGTCGGCTGTTCTGTGTTGCTTATGAGGAAAACCTGTAATTTCTACAAGAAATTAAACCACTTAGCTAGATGCTGCCATTCCCATGAGACTCAGCCAGGTCAAAGGACAAGCATGCACCTGTTAGAACATGAACTTGCTGATAATGAATGCTTAGAGCCTGGTTTGCCATCCCCCGCTCCGCTCTCAGAAAGTACAGACACCAACTCTGCCATCCACGCTCTCCTCCCTTCGTCTAACGAGCAACTCGACCCAGGTGTAACCACGTTTGTGAATAATAGGCCTTTGATCGATAAAGTTGATACAGGGGCAAAATGCAATGTCATCTCGTTATCAGAGCTTAAAAAGATGTGTAATGCTGAACATAATGAAAAGGCCTCAGCCATGCTTCGGGCTTATGGGGGAGATGTTCTACAGCCACTTGGACAAACGAATTCAAAGTGCACCATAGACGAGCAACCCCATACCTTAAAGTTTTATATTGTCAAGGGGGATTCAGAGACTTTCCTTGGTATCAATGCATGCCACGATCTCGGCCTGGTATACTTTGGCCGCGCTGTCCATGAACTCTTTTTCCTTGACGGGCCCACTGAACAAGTACTCTCTCAATACAAAGATCTGTTTAACGACGAGGTTGGCAAGTTGCCCCTCAAATACCACATTCTTGTCGATCCCAACGTCGCTCCTGTGGTCCGAGCACCACATAGTGCTCCGCATGTCATGCGTGACAGAGTTCACAATGAACTCAAGTGGATGGTCTCCATGGGTGTTATTACCAAAGTTACAGACCCATCTGACTGGGTTTCCACCATGGTGGTTGCAACAAACAAAAACGAGGAGGAGATCCGTATCTGCATAAACCCCAGAGATCTTAGCACTACTATTAAACGCCCGCACTACTCTATGCGAACAGTAGAGGAAGTTGCTGCTCAAATAGGCAACACATCAGTATTCTCCGTTCTCGATGCCAAAAGCTCGTTTTGGCAGATTCCACTGGACCCGTCCAATCTTACTACGTTCGGCACCCCCTTTGGCCGATACAAATTTCTGAGAATGCCCTTTGGCATCAACTCCGCCAGCTAAGTTTTCCAGCGTACGATGGAACAATTGTTTGCTGAGTATCCATGCGCCATCATTGTTGATGATATTCTCATCTTCGGACGCGACCTGGCTGAACATGATGCCAATCTGAAGAAAGTACTAGACCATGCCAAAGACATTCAGCTCAAACTCAATCCCCTGAAGTGCAAGTTTCGATCCCAGAAGTTACTTACGTCGGACATGTTTTCACAAGTGATGGTCTCAGACCAGACCCATCAAAGACTGCAGCTATCAACAAAATGCCGGTTCCTACTGACGTTGTGAGTCTACAAAGGAATGGTCAACTACCTGGGCAAATTTATTCCCAACCTCAGCGAAATATCTGCCCCCCTGCGAGAACTGACACACAAGGATGCTGCATGGTCCTGGTATCCACAGCATGAAAGAGCTTTTGACACTCAAATTGCAGCTGGCTAGCGCACCTACTCTCGCCTACTTCGCTTTGGAGTTACCAGTAATGCTCACCTGCGATGCGTCCCAGTGCAGACTTGGCGCTGCTAGCTTGCAGACCACTATCGATGGCGACTGCAAGCCTGTTTCTTATGCCTAACTGACTGACACTGAACAACGTTACGCCCAGATTGAAAAAGAATTGCTCACAGTGGTTTCCCCTGCACGAAATTCTAGAACTTTATTTTTGGGAAGTCTGTGACTATAGAAACTGACCACCATTTTGAACAAACCCATTCACGCTGCCCCAGCCCGCCTACAATGAATGATGATGCAGCTGCAGTGATTTGATTTCAACATGGTCTATAAGAAAGGCAAGGACATGCACATAGCTGATATGCTATCAAGAGCCGGACGCAAAACCAACGAACAACAACTCTCTGAACAGGACCAGTTCTCAGTAATGAACGTATCGTATGTTCCTATTGATTGTTTGAGCAGCCTAGCAGAACACACGTCTGCTGACAAGACTTTACAATTGCTGTCTGCAGTCATCCCGCGTGGCCGGCCGGATAAACAACACAACACCCCACTCGCAACCCGCCCATGCTTCCTGGTTCGTGACAAATTGGTGTTACAGGACGGGATTATCTGTCCACGGGGGCCACCCTGGCGTGGAGGCAACCCGACAACGGGCACAAAGCATGTTTTACTGGCCTGGTATGACCAAATACATACGCGAGAAAAACGAAGTTTGCGCCGTCTGCAAAAGCGTGACACTGAGGAAATATTATATAATAGAACCGCTCGGATAGTGACTTTTATATGCTAGGTAATTTGCAAAAGAAAAGCTTAAGGTTTTCAGAAACACATGTATCCTAAAGAAATAAAGTACAAAGAGACACATACAGCGAACAGATGAATCAAAACATAGAAACGCTAATCTGAACCTACATAGCTTAGTTTATTGCTTTGAGGCAATTATACCATTGGAAATTATATTTTATATGATTTTGTGTTGAAGAATGGACAGCTGAATAGGGCCTCTTCTTAGGCCAGAGGTTATCTGCTTTTTCTCTATGGCACATTCTTGAGCTATGAAGTTTATGCCGAGTTTGAGACAGAATTCAAGGCTGAGAGATAATAGACTCTGGTTAGCTTTGGCTTTGTTAAATTATAATGAGGTTGTGATAAGGGATGGATGCTTGGAGAAGAAAAGAATCAGATTGATGGATTTGTGACCTTCTGTTCATAGAAAGTCGAAGAAGCAGATGAGGTAATGGTCTGAAGTTGTAAATCTACCCTGTGTTCTGTAATATTTGTAAAAGACCTTGCAGAGAGATTGAAAATCCATCTTACTGAGATAACAGGAAAAGGGGCTGCAAATTAGAATGAAGTATCCAGGCACCAAACACTTATTAATGAGGTTGACAGATTTACGACCCATGCTTGGAGTTGAGAGGTGTGTGTGGATTTAATTTAGAAGCTGGGTAATTCGGCGAACTCATATAATTAATGTTTTAACTACATAGGTAATAGTATTTTAAACTGTGTAAAATTGTAGTGAAACCATTATGAAATGTATTGTGTCTTAGTAGGACTGTACACATTAGACTTATGTTTATATTTATAGAAATGTCTTTCTTCTTGGTATGGAAAGTATGTATGACTTGTGTGATCATTGTATTACATATGTATCTTATATTTTGAGGAGTGGTCTTTGGTAATTGAGCCTACTGGGGTTTTGCTGTGTTGAAATCAAATAATTCTAAACAGATAAACCACTACTGTTGTAAATCACCAGAAGGACTCAGATGATTGGTTACCAATTTGTCATACCCTCTGTATCTGAAATGTCTAATACCTATATAAAGCAATGAGTTTGTATCAAAGCTACTCTTCTCTGGACCTGCCCCAGAGCATAAGCTCTGTGTTGGAAGGTCAGAGACTAGTCTCAGCTGAATAATGAATCGATTTCAACAGCTACAAGCGTTTGAGTCAAGTTGACTGTAGATTGACAAAATAACTCAGTTTAACAACACCACATCAGTTGAAGCAACCTTTACTGCCGCACCCGGTCCCTCCTCTCCTATGGTCCACGTTAGCCACTGACATGTTCGAAGGGCATGGTAAACACTATCTGGTTCTTGTTGACTCTTACTCGACATCGACTTACTCCAAACCATTACTCCTGAAGCGGTCATCGAGAAGCTGCAGCGCCACTTCTCCGTGCACGGCTCCCTGCACGTCTTCTGTCCGACAATGGCAGACAGTTCACCAGCCAGTCTTTCAAAAACTTTGCAAAACTATGGAACTTCCAACATATTACCAGCAGCCCTGAGTTCCCGTAGTCCAACGGACTCGCCGAACACGCTGTCCGAAGCGCAAAACAACTAATGGAGCAGTCTTACCTTGCAAAATTGGACGTATACCTAGACCTGCTCAACTTAAGGAACATTGCAAGGGATTTTACTCTCCCCGCAGCGTTCGCCGCCTAGCTCGCCTATCTCACCACCTCCCCGCCCCGTGGGGTCCCCAGTCACTTCCCCCATTCCCTCCCCGGTATCTTCTCCGGTGAAAGGAGGTGAGGCTGATTCGTACTGCACACGGACTGGAAGGGTTAGCATACCACCCATAAGATACGGTGATTTTGTGTAACTATACAAACTTCCCCATTTGTGTTATTAACGTTCAGCCACTTATATCGCTTACCCATGTTCCTATGTACCGTTGCTTTCTTTTGTTTCTACAAGGAAAGATGTAAATTGGTTATTTCCTACTAGCCAATTGTAGTGCTTGTTAGTAGTGGCTCTCCCTAATATGCGTTTTATATTAACAAGAGCACCATTCAGTATGAGTAGCTGCTAGGAACTGTAATGTCCTGCAGATCGATGCTGTAAGTAGATCTAATAAACATGTGTTGTATCTTGATATGTGTTTGACTCCACTCATTACAATCAGATTAAAATTAAATTACACCAAAAACTAGATTAGATGTTAAATAAACGTCCTATATACCTTTTGTTTTAGTGTGAACTTGCCATCCGTGATTTTAAACGCCTTGAATTTGAGCCCCGACTATCAAATCCACGATTCAATAGATCAGCGGGGTGGAGGATTACAACCTTCACGTGGTCCGCCCTGTTTCAACTAATGCAATCAACTCGACGTGCACACACAGAAGATTAAATAGAACAAGTTGTCCTACCACTTTAGTCTGTGCACACCACTCGAAAGAAGAAGAATAGATCAGCAACGTGATGGAAAAAAACGGGAACGGATGACAGACTCTACATCATAAGCTTGTTGTAAGAGGAAATCCCTCCATGACAACAATGTAAAACCTGCAGTTTACTCATCCCCCCCCCCCCCCCCCCCCCCAAAGCCTCTCGAGTCCTGCGCAGAGCAGTCGGCAGATCTGGAGTGCCACTGATGGCAGGGATTGTAACAACGCTATAAAGCTTGCATTGCACATGTTTATTATTACATTGTGTTTGTATGCAAACTAAAACTGGGTTACTCCAGTACAGGGGTGGGGAACCTGCGGCCTTCTAGGCCATTAAGTGCGGCCTTTTGAATTAATGCAAATTTTGTAGAACAAATCCTTTTATTTCTATTAATATGTTTTTGTTTGTCTTTTATTATTTGTATATTTATCTTAAAAAGAAAGTATTTAAAATGCAAAAGAGTAAAAGAAGATTCAACAAAATAATCCTCCCCGATTGACGGCCACAATTAAAACATTAGTAAGTCATGAGGGCTATTTTAACACCTGTTATGCTCATGGTTTAGTTCTAATGCGACTCTAGAATGTGCGTTAACCTCCCTGCCTGACTGGCGCCACCACCGCCTGAGGCTGGTTGACGAGAAGGAAAATGTCGGGGAGAGTCCGCTGGCAGTCCAGTCTTCAGTATTATCAACTTTTGATTGTGGTGCACGTGGCTTTCCGTTTGAAGTTGAATTTGAGAATAGTTAAACAGCGTATTTGTTTGACCGTATTTTTTATAATTATTTGTAAAGGGAAGCCATTTCGCGATGTAGAAATCGTAAAAGAATGCATTGTTGCAGTTGTAAGATGCTTAGACCCCGATAAGTTTTCAAAGTACAAACAACTGCCTCTTTCAAGAAGAACTATAACTGATCGGCAGCAGTCCTCAACGTAACAGAACAACTTCACACAATACTCCAAAAGGAAAATATATTATTCAATCGCTTTGGATGAATCAATTGATATTACTGACTCGGCGCAGGTTTTATACTTCACACGGGCCATAACAGAAGATGTTCTTTGCGACGAAGAGTTACTCGTTTTGGGCACTCTTACGGGTAGAACACGAGGAATAGATTTCTTCAACAACTTTCCAGATAAATGTCGTGAAGTTGGACTGGATTTGGTTAATTTAGTGAGTGTATGTACAGACGGTGCAACTTCCATGACAGGAAAACGAGAAGGGTTTATTGCGCAGATAAATTAGATAAAATAGGATGCACAGGTATTCTCAGATCCAAATGCTCTCATTTATTTTCATGGTGTCTTACATCAGCACGGGTATTTTTATTTGAAGTTTCTTGGATGCGGCCTTATTACAGTTAACTTACTGCGGCCTAACAACATGAAAAGGTTCCCCACCCCTGCTCCAGCACTTTGTATTCTACAGGGATCTTCAGGATTTGAACGCAGTGGCTGAGTGCAATAGTTGTAATCTACCAATATTTCTTAGATTCAGGAGGGATCCGAAAAGATTGGCAGATTGTAATGTAACGCTACTGTAAACAACTGTTCAGACACTGTCTGGTGTTTAAGTCAGCTTTAATCATCAGTCATAATGGCACAGTACAATACATGTTAGTTCCACTCTGTCATTGATGTGACTACGTAATATAGGAAGTGAGTGTTATTGTAAAGTATCCAATAGGGTGTAGTTAGTGGTAGTACATTACTCTGATTGGTTCACATGCAATAACCAATCTACATCCTTCCCCGTAGAGGAAAGAGTTGTCAAGCAGTTATTAGAATACGTGCGGTTAAACATACTCGCCCTATCTGTCCGGCGGTCTACTAACCCGACCCGAGCGCGTGCAGACAAACCCCTCCCCCCTCCGTTCCGGAAGAGTTAGTAGGGCTGGGTGGTGGAGAACCCGAGAATCGGAACGCAGCCGGGGAACCGGGAGATGAACGGCAGGGTGAGCATGCAGGACCAGGGGCACTGGGGAGTGAGGGAACCGAACATCGCGGGGAATGCCTGCTGGGGTCAGGGGTTCGGGGACGGACAACAGCAGCAGGCGACTTGAAGACCAATGGCAGGGCATGAGGACCAGGAGGATCTGGTCGCAGCTCATTCATGGGCAGAAGATGTTGGCGGCTACGCCGGTACAGAGCACCATCGACGTTGACAAGGTAGGAACGAGGTTCCTTGGAATGTCCCTCAACAAAACCCAGTCCGGTATGTCCAACTGCCGTCTGTAGGCGAACCACTTGACCTTGCAGTAACGGTTTAAGTGGTTTGCTCGATTTGTCATAGGAGCGCTTCTGGATATCATGTTTTTCCTGAATGCGCCTCTGGACCGAAGCTGGTTTGAGCACCTGTGGCTTCAGCTGTTGCTGGGCAACGGGGAGCTGGGGCCTTGTCATGCAAGACATCAGGCGCTGGGTGGGAGAGCCCAGGCTACCATCCCTGGAGATGTTTCTTAGGTTTAACAGATCTAGGTAGACATTGAATTTGGCAAGATGCAAATGTTCCATTAGCTGCTTTGCGCTCCTGACAGCACGCTCAGCGAGACAGGTGGATTGAGGGTATTCGGGGCTGCTGGTAACATGCTGAAAGTTCCATTGTCTTGCAAAGTATTTAAATGCTTGGCTGGTGAATTGTCTTCCGTTGTCAGTTTGCAATCGAACCGGTACACCGAATACAGAAAAATGTCTCTGTAGCTTTTGTATAACCATCTCGAACGTAATGGTAGGCAGCAGATCAAGTTCAAACCAATTGGAATAGGAATCGACTAGGACTAGCTAGTGTATACCGTGCCATTCAAAAATGTCCGCAGCGAGGGAAGTCCAGGGTAGTGCTGGAGCGGGTTTTTGCAGGAGAGGCTGTTTCTGTTGGTGGGGCGCCAAGCTGTTGCAAGTGGAGCAGGATGCTGTTTTTTCACGCATGTATCTGGTCATTCCTGGACAATAAAACATGCTTTCGGCATGGGCGGGCGTGGCCTCAGTACCTGGGTGGACGTCTTTGTAGGGATGAGGGAATCACAACTTTGTGGCCCTTGATGATGATCCCGTCTTGTATCACCAGTTCATCGCGAACTAAGAAGAATGGGTGTACCTCTAGTGGTGTGCTGGATCATTTCGTAGGCCAACCCCTTTTGATAATGGAGGAGAGCAGCTGCAGCGTTCTGTCAGCAGCCGTGTGCTCCGCAAGGCAAAGCAGACGTTCCGTTGGGACGAAGTTGACTTTAAGCACAGCGAACTCGTCGCACTCAAAGTGGTGTTGTTCACAGGACGTCCTTGGCGCTCGAGAGACAGCATCGGCGATGAGCAGATCTTTGCCCTTTTTGTAGACAATCTGGAAATCAAAGCGCTGGAGCTGCATTATCATGCGCTGCAATCATGCAGGCGCTGCATGAATAGGCTCATTCAGGATGGTGACCAGGGGTTGGTGGTCGGTTTCAATTGTAAAAGTTTTCCCGAAGATAAAGTCTCTTTACTTGGAACATGCAAAAACGACGGCTAGCAGCTCCTTTTCGATTTGGGCATAGCGCTGCTCAGTTTCTGTCATGGTTCGAGAGATGTACGATATGGGTAGCACGGTATCATCGGTTGTTGTTTGCAGGCAGGCTGCGCCTAAACCGTATTGCGAGACATTGCAGGTGATAGTGACCGGCCGCATGTGGTTGAAATACGTCACGGTGGGGGCGCTAGCCAGCTGCAATTTTAAAGAGTCAAACACTTGCTGGTGTTGCTGGTACCAGGCCCAGGCAGTGTCCTTGTGAGTGAGTTGTCTTAGTTGCGAGATTAGTTCGCTGAGGTTGTGTATGAACTTCCCCAGATAGTTAACTATACCCAGAAAATGCTGAAGGCTGTTCACGTCTGTGGGAGCAGGCAGTTCGTTGATGGCTGCAGTCTTTTTGGGGTCCAGGTTTAACCCTTCGCTCGTGAACACATGTCCGACATAGGTAACCTCTGAGACACGGAACTTGCACTTCCTTGGGTTGAACTTTAGGTTGATCTCACATGCCCTGTCTAGAATCATTTTGAAGTTTGAGTCGTGCTCCGCTAGCTCGCGCACATATACTAGAATGTCGTCAATGATGGTGGCACATGGGTAACCTGCGAACAGCTGTTCCATAGCTCACTGGAAAACCTCACTGGCTGAGTTAATTCCAAATGGCATCCTGAGGAACTTGAATCTGCCGAATGGTGTGGCAAATGTGGTCAGTTTTGAGGATGCGTCATCCAAAGGAATCTGCCAAAATGAGCTTTTGGCATCTAGTACTGAGAACACTGTTGCGCGACCGATTTGAGCTGCAACGTCTTTGATGGTCCTCATCGGGTAGTGTGGTCATTTAATAACTGCGTTCAGGTCCCTTTGGTTAATGCACACACGGAGCTCGTCTTTGTCTTTCATTTTTGTAACAACCATGGTGGAGACCCAGTCTGTGGGTTCACTTATTTCAGCCAGTACCCCATGGACACCATGTGTCTAAGTTCGGCTTGAATTCTGTCACGCATAGCATGGGGTATGCGGTGAGGGGCACGGATTGCTGGGACAACATCGTGGTCAATAGTGATCTTGAAAGTTATTGGCAGTTTGCCCAGTTTGTCGTCAAACAAATCCTGATTTGTGTTGGTTCGTCAGCTAGGCATAGTTTGTGAATGGCGCATCCGAAGGAAACCAGTCCCAGGTCTTGGCACGCATGGATTCCTAACAAAGTCTCAGAGTTTGATTTCAGAACATTAAAAAATCAGGTTTTTAGCGATATTGTCCACTGCACAGTTGAAATCAGCTTTTCCGAGAGGGTGCAGAACCTCTCCCACCGTAGGCATGCAAGGTGGAGGAATCCTTAGCCAAGGTCCCATTATTCCTTATCTTGTTGTAGACTTTCAGGGACACCACATTCACGCGCACTCCCATGTCCAATTTAGCAAGTAGAGACTTGTTATTAATGTGCACAGTAACAGAAGGGTCCAGGAGCTTACCAGATGTGTGTAGGAGAGTGTGAACAGTAGACTCTTCTTGTGAGCTAATTGTTTCTGTCTCGTGGGCGGCTTCAAACTGTTCAAAGGGGTTAAAGAATGTTGGGTCTTGCTGCAGCAGGTGAAGATTAGACTCCGACTTTGCATTACGGTTCCCACGGGAACGACAGCAGGCAGTGAAATGGTTCATTTTCTTGCAGTAATTGCGAGGTTTTCCATTTGCTGGCAGAATTGTCGACCCTTATTATGGAAATAGTTGCAGTTTGCGCACCTCTGTGGTGGCTAATTCACAAATCTTTTAGCAGTGGCTGACGCGGTGCGATTACTGAAACTGGTCATGTTGACAATAAGTTTCGGAGTAACAGGCTGAGTGTCAAGCTGATCACTCAGCGGGGCTATGACCTCCGACATGCGGCAGGCATGTACAGCCTGTTCAAGAGTCAGGTCTGCATTTCATAGTAGCTCTGTTTTTAACTTTCGATCAGACATACCGCTAACGATCTTGTCGTGTATTAACTCATTAGTTATCTCACCAAAGCAACATCGCGAGACCATATACTTTAAATCACAAATGAAACGTTCCACGGGCTCATCTGGAAACTGGTGTCATGCAAAGAACTTAGCTCTTTCTAAAATGCGGTTAGATGGTATGTCACATAACTCACGGAATTTTTGTAGCAGCTCATTAGGGTTGCGCATCGTCTCAGCTGGGACCACCACCTGGCTGTTCACGTCTAGTACGGGTGGAGCAAATTTGAAGGTCTGCACGGGAATCATAGCCTCGGGTCCAGCCAGGTTGAGGTTGGAGAGATGCCTTGACTTTGTTTGGGTCGTTACGATGGGCGATATTGATGTAGTGCTCGTAGTCGATCTCAAAGAACCTCCATCGCTCGCCTACGTCTGTATCAAAGATTAGTTGTGCTGGCTTTCGGCATGAGTGAGCCATCATAGCAAAAGATCAAATCAATAAAATGCAAATAAAACCCGATAAACGGACACAGTGGGTAGTTTCCAGCTTTCTGACACCATGTAAACCTAACTGTATAGACACTGTCTGGTGTTTATGTCAGCTTTAACCATCAGTCATAATGGCACAGTACAATACATGTTAGTTCCACTCTATCACTGATGTGACTACGTAATATAGGAAGTGAGTGTTATTATAAAGTGTTCAATAGGGTGTAGTTAGTGGTAATACATTACTCTGATTGGTTCACATGCAATAACCAATCTACAATTACTATCAGAGCATCAGAGAACAGAACAAATAGCCTGACATTTCTTTGGGAAAGAGCTGAGATCCATTATTTATGTGGAGACCCTTCTTCAGACTAGAAATGGGCGGAGTTAAAGGAGAAGTTGTTAAGGATGAGGACCAGCTCTGCTAGGTAGAGGAGAGTGTTAGTAGAGGGAAATTGGCTGGTTGAAATAGTCTGAAGAACGGTCTTGACCCAAAACGTCACCCATTCCTTCTCTCCAGTGATGCTGCCTTTTTCGCTGAGTTTTTCCAGCATTTTATGTCTATCTTTAGTTAGGTTAAGTGTGTGGGTGAGAATTTGCAGATGGAATATGATGTGTGAAAATCCACATTCATTCCACTTTGGAATGAAGAATTACAAAAAAATGAAGATCGTAAAGTGTTCTGTATGAATGTAATTAGGAAACCTAGTGTATGAAGCATAGTGTTGGCATGCAGGTACAGCGTAAGTAATAAGGAAGGCTAATTAAATCATTGCAAAGTGAACAGTACTGTGGATCATTTTTGTCTGTTTTTAAAATAGATTATAGTTTATTGGAAGCAATGCAGAGAAGTTTCACGGTTGATTATTGGGATGATGGAGATACTATATGGTTAGAAGTTGAGCAGGGTGGGAATATATTCATTGGCGTACACAAGAATAAGAGGTGCTCTTACTGAAACAAGTAAGATGGATACAGAGAATACCTAGAAGTAAAGTAGCTTGAACCACAGGACAAAGTTTCAGGCTAAGGCATCATCCATTTAAGTTTAGGAAAGAACTGCAGATGCTGGAAAAATCAAAGGTAGACAAAAATGCTGGAGAAACTCAGTAGGTGAGGCAGCATCTATGGAGCGAAGGAAGGGTCTCGACCCGAAACGTCACCTATTCGTTCGATCCAGAGATGCTGCCTCATGCGTTGAGTTTCTCCAGCATTTTTGTCTACCATCCGTTTAAATTTTATTATTGTCACATGTACTGTGATACGGTGCAAAGCTTTGTTTTGCATGCTATCCAATCAAATCGGATAATATAAAACATAAATACAATCAAGCCAAACTCGAGTACAATGTGTAAACCATCGGGAAAGATACAATGCAGAATATAGTTTGCAGCATTGCACCAGTTCCAAAGATAAAGTCCAATGTTTGCATTGGGATGGTGGTAATCAGACAGTATTCTAGCTTATGGAAGGACAAATGAAGAGGAATTTCTTCTCTAAAAATATTGCCATTTTGGAATTTTCTACGTCAGAACTATGAAGGCTGAATAATTAAATATTCATGGTGAAGGATGACAGACATTTGAACTTCAAGGGACTGAAGAGGTATTGGCAGAATGGTGATGTTGAGGACAGGTTAGATTATCTATGATATTATTGAATGGTGGAATAGGCTCATTGAGTCAATTGGCCTCCTGTTCTTGGTCTGTTAGTAACCAACTCAAATTGTTTTGGTGGTTGAATAGAAAATGCCAATGGTTGTAAAGTGAAACATTATTGCTTAAGAAGTAGTCTGAATTAAGTGGGTTTGTGTTAAGAGGAATGAACTACAGTGTTTACATCTAGAATAAAGTATTTCAACAAAGGGATGGCCAGCACCCCTCTCTCCACTGCTGTCCCAGTAATTATGAAACATAAACTTTGCACGTGTGCTCATTGAATTTAATAAATACAGGTTTAAAAGCAGGCGACAAATTCCCGCATACTACCTTGAGATTCAAGAACACGGGGTATGGAAATACCTTTATCCCATTATTCATGTTCTATCCAGTGTCTCTACAGTTCTCTTCATGATATCCTCCAGTATTGAGGAAAATTAATTATTTTTAGTAAGTTAATTGTCTCGTGAAGTAATTTGATATAGAGGGAAACTTACCCAGTTTCCTTTTGAAAACCACAATTATATCTCATTGTTCCAATGTTGTTGGCATTGCATTCTTTCATAAAGACTCACAGCTTAAAGATTTGTTCCTTTGGTTCTTTCGCTACTTATCATACCCTGTATTATTTGGGTTCTTGGCTCTTCCACTGATTTTTATTTTCGTTTATTTTGTATACATTTAAAAAATGATCACCTTGATCAAATTTCCACTCAGTCCTTTCTGTTCTAAAGTGGACAATTTGTCCCATGACTGAAGTTATTAATTACTAATTAATCTTTTCTGCGCCCATGGAACTTTCACATTCTTTTAGTAGTGTGCTTCCTTGAGCTGGTTTTATAGGCCAATAGTTTCCTGGTAGCGGTGAGCTACCTGCATTTGCCATTTGCCTACCCACCAAATGTGCTGTTAACTCTTATAGAAAGAAGCTCCTTGATGAAGTCAGATCCAGCATGCTTCCAATGATCCTTATAAACAGATGCACCAGAGAAAGTATATTGTCAGGATGTATCACAGTTTGTTTGGGAACAGCTCGGCCTAAGACTGCAAGAAATTGCCAAGAGTTGTGGATACAGCCCACTCTATCATGCAGACCAGATTCCCCACCAATGACTCCATCTATATTTCACGCTGCCTCAGGAAAGCAGTCACCATAGTCAAAGATATTTCCCCATCTTCATAAGTTCATGTCACAGGAGCAGAAGTAGCCACTTGACCCATCAAGTCAGTTCCACCATTCAATCATGGCTGTTCTATCTGTCCCTCCAAACCCCATTCTCTTGCATTCTCCTCGTAACCTTTGACACTCTTACTAATCAAGAACCTGTCGAGCTCTGCTTTAAAAGTACCCAATGATTTGGCCTACACAGCTGTCTGTGGCAATGAATTCCATAGATTCCTCACCCTCTGCCAAACAAAAGTCCTCTTCATCTCCTTTCTAAAGGTACACCCTTTTATTCTGAGACTGTGCCCTTTGGTCCTAGACTTTACCAGTGGAAACATCCATTCTATCCACGCATTTCACTGTTCTGTAAGTTTGAATGAGGTTCCCCCTCATCCTTCTAAACTCCGCGATTACAGGCCCAGAGCCATCACACGCTCATCATACGTTAACCCAAGCATGGCTGGGATATCTTTTTTGGAAGTAAAAAGCTGGCACAACACCACTTTCTCACAGGCAAATTAGTTATGTTCACTAAACTTGCAGAATTGTGCATCAATGGATCAATGTTGATGCTGTCAATGTCAAAACTAAAGAAGTAAAGTCTGGAAAAGATGGAATAAACATCGGTTTCATTGTTAATGTTGCAAAAGCGGATGCAGCATTTGCATATAATTTATCCCAAAATGCATTGAAATCAAAATCACCTATGAAATCTACCTACAGGCTGTCCATAAAGTTTCAGCTGCTCTACTAACATTATTATCTCTGTTTTCCAGCACTGGGGTCCGCACTTATTTATCTTGCATCTGGTTGATTTTCATGGTCTTCTTTTCAATGACAAGATTTTCAATCTCCAGAAGTTAATATTTCTGTTGCAATGGTATTTTTTTTTTGTAAACCCAGCACACTGCAGGAATATTACAGTTTTTCGAACAAAAACACCCAGGCGAGTGAGGAGGGTTTTATAAAATACTAGACCAAGGGGGACCCTTTGGGTTCCGTCCCCTCAACGCATGGTTGCGGTGGGGGGGGGGGGGGGGGGGCGCGTCGGCCTGCGGAGTCA
This sequence comes from Raja brachyura, assembly GCA_963514005.1. The sequence goes on along the minus strand of OY740791.1, from coordinate 32,027,476 downwards.
CACACACACATACTAACCGTCGCACACACACACACTAACCACCCCCTTGATATTATATTAATATTTTTAATTCGCTCCTTTTACCCCATCCCCGCCCTATCCACTCACTCACTCGCAGGCATATCTGGAGAGGGAGCAGGATTGTAGAGACAGAGAGAGAGAGGGCAGAGGGGGGGAGGGGAGGTGGAGAGGAGGGGGGGTAGAGGGGGCAGGGGAGGAGGAGAGAGGATGGGAGAGGAGGGGGGTAGAGGAACAGGGGGGGAGGGGGAGAGGAGGGGGTAGAGGGGGCAGGGGAGGGGGGGAGAGGATGGGGGGAGAGAAGGAAGAGGGGAGGAGGAGTGAGGGGCGGACCCAACCAGAGACGGACCCAAGAGCTCTAGTACAGGGCCCGACTTGCTCGTTCTTCACTCGCAGCGTAGTCTTCAGGTATGATGTTTGGTCTTCAGTCGACGGCCTGACTTTTGAATAATGGGGGAGGGAGGGGTTGGGGGATGATGTCACTCGCAGCGCGAGTTAGTTTTGGAGGATCCCTCTCCCCCTCCCCCTCCCCCTCCCCCCTCCCCTTCCCCCCTCCCCTTCCCCTTCCCCTTCCCCTTCCCCTCCCCCCTCCCCCTCCCCCTCCCCCTCCCCCTCCCCCTCCCCCTCCCCCCCTCCCCCTCCCCCTCCCCCTCCCCCTCCCCTTCCCCCTGTGCCTCAAACTGCAATGCAAAATAGGAAATTAAATGACAATCCGATTAGTTGTTTGGCCTGCCCTGTGCTTGAAATGGAAAGGAAATTGATATTTGAATAAGATCATGGCCTCCTCTGTGCTTGAAATGGAATTGGAATTGAAATTGAAATGAGGTGTTGGTCTGCCCTCTGCTTGAAATGGAAATGCAATTGAAATTGAAATTGAAATTAGGTGTTGGCCTGCCCTGTGCTTGAAATGGAAAGGAAATTGAAATTGAAATGAGGTGTTGGCCTGCCCTGTGCTTGAATTGGAAAAGAAATGAGTTGTTGGCCTGCCTTGTGCTTGAAATGGAAAGAAAATGATTTGTTTGGACTACCTGAAACCACTAATTTTGGCCCACATGGCCCCTATTAGCCCAGAAACCAGTCCCTTTTGCCCAAAATGCCCGTATTAGCACAGGGGGAGCATTTTTACCCAAAAAGTGCCAGGCTAGGAAAAGTCCAGAAAATGTGCCTTTCACTGAGATTTCACTCTTTTCTTAAGCCCCTTCAGCCCATCAGGCCTGTACTAGCCCAGGAGGAGTCCATTTGGCCCTTCAGTAAGTATTCCCCATGTAATTATTAAACCTCACCCCAGTATTCAGGCCATGATAGACTTTCCTCCTTCATTGCTGTGATCTGCAGAAAAAGAAGAAAAATGTCTAAAATTGATTCTCCACCCTCTCCCCCTTCTCTCTCACAGATCATCTCACCTGTTTTTGGCAGAATTTCTGGCAGTTTCTGAACTGCCAGCCCACCAGGCCTGAGTGACTGATCTGCCAGCCCACCAGGCCTGAGTGACTGATCTGCCAGCCCACCAGGCCTGAGTGACTGAGCTGCCAGCCCACCAGGCCTGAGTGACTGAGCTAGCCAGGCCACCAGGCCTGAGTGACTGAGCTAGCCAGCCCATCAGGCCTGAATGACTGAGCTGCCAGCCCACCAGGTCTGAGTGACTGAGCTGCCAGCCCAAGAATCCATTTGGCCCACAATGTGCATACTAGCCCTCTGGAAACCAGTCCCTTCGGCTCACAACACCCATACTAGTGCTCCAGAATGCCCCCACACTGGCCACCAATATTGGAATTGGTGGAGAGGTGTAAGATTGCATTGGGGGACCAGCCCTTTCGTGTGAACATGGGACCCAACGGGTCCCACATAGTCTTGTCTAAATATTAGGTTCTTGCAGTCTGGCACAAATAAAATAAATTAATTTACACAAAAAGCTGGAGAAACTCAGCGGGTGCAGCAGCATCTAAGGAGTGAAGGAGATAGGCGACGTTTCGGGTCGAGACCCTTCTTCAGACTGGTCAGGGATCAGGGAAACGAGAGATATAAACAGTGATATGGAGAGATAAAGCAAGAACAATGAGTGAAAGATATGCAAAAAAGTATTGGTGATAAGGAAAGCAGGCCATTGTAGTAAGCTCGTTTCCCTGATCCCTGACCAGTCTGAAGAAGGGTCTCGACCCGAAACGTCGCCTATCTCCTTCACTCCTTAGATGCTGCTGCACCCGCTGAGTTTCTCCAGCTTTTTGTGTAACCCTCGATTCTCCAGCATCTGCAGTTCCTTCTTTAACAAATAAATTAATTTGTCTAGTACCTGATTATCTTTCAGATAAATGGTATGGTGTTCTAAAAGCAAGGAATTACTTAGAAATGACTTGCATATCACTGAAATTAAGACATTTCAGGCAAATGGATGAAAAGAAAATCACCGTTTGTGAACTTGAATTGCGTGAATCGTGCATTTTTAGAATTCATGCTCCATCTACATTTGAAGTGATCCCCAGATTGATGTATTGACATTAAATATTATATTTTAAACCATGATTAATCAACAGATATGAGGTATATTTGGAATGGAAAGTGTAGGACTGCTGAAGTACCTATATCTGAAGTACCTATACTTTCTCAGCTGTTGTTTCAGAGTTACTTCTTAAAAAACTAAATCTGTTGGAATCATCCAGGATATGGCAAAGAAATAGGCGTAGTCAGGCACCATTTAGACTCAAGCTTGAAAGAACGTTATTTGATGCAGGAACAGCTTCTTCCCCACTGCTATCAGATGACAATAGTCCTCTCATGAGCAATGTTATGAACATTGAATTCTCCCGCACTCCTCCGTCCCCTTCCACCTATATCCCTCCCTTTGGCTTTATATTTCACTACTTTCCTCTCATTATCTGACAGCCCTTTTCCACCTTTTCATCTCTAGCCTTTCTCCAGCCATTTGCCAATCAACTCCCTCTTACTTGGATCCACCTATCACTTGCCAGGCACCTCCTGCCTACAATATTTAGTCTGAAGAAGAATCCCGACCCAAAACATCACCTATCCATGTCCTCCAGAGATGTTGTTTGACCTGCTAAGTTACTTTTTTGTTTCATTCTATTCAGTTTAAAGAATGGGTTATAGGCAAGAGAGTGGTTTTAATAAGTAAGCAAGATTCTTTTTATAAATTCTATTTTCATTTAAGAAAATAAAGGAAGTGTATCATAATAGTCATAAGATCAGTAAAGCACTGTCTAAAATTCAGTGAAATGTCATTGTTGACCAGATGTTGCAGTTTTCTTTTCCGGTAAAAATGATTACATTTTAAAAAAACTGCAGTGTAATTTTTTTTTCTAATTTGTGAAATGGCCTTTCTCTTCTCTTATTTGATTTGTTGTAAAGGAATCAAATGTTTACTGCCTTTTTTATGCTAGAACCTGAACAGGCATTGTAGACTGACACTATACTGTTGTATTAGTGCATTGCCTGAGATGCACTTTGATCTGATGATGGGTGAAAATGAAACACCATCTGTTTGTTTGATGTAATGCAGGAGATTCCATGGGTCCATTCTAAAGTTCCCTTAAGCTAAGGTTGACATTGTTCCAACAACCAATGTCACTAATAGCAGATAAAATAGATATTTAATTGAAGCAAAGAAAACAGCATGCACTGGAAATCTGAAATAAAAACATAAATATTCAGTAGGTCAGGCAACAAATACAGAAAGGAAAAACTTGGCAGGTCGTGGAGCACAGAAATGGTATAATGAAATGGAAAATGAAGTAATTGAATTGTTTCATTTTCAAATTTACACATACAGTGCTGTTTATTGTAACTAACTGATTGCATAAAACATTTTCTTCAGGCACTTTGGTTTCTTGGTACTTTATTAGCAGCAGGTAGCTACTGTAAACTTTAATTTAAAAAAGCTTGTTTTTGGCCAACTGCAGTTCAACAGGTTTGAGTCATGCAATAGGATTTTTTTGGAATAAAGGAAAAACTAAATCAATAAACTTCTGCAAATAGTGTTTAATTCTTTAATCTCAGTCGCAAAAATACCTGTCTAAAAATTGACTTCCTCATTCTCATTTCTGAGATGGAAAATAACAATTTTGGTTTTTGCTGATTATCACATAAGTACATTTTTATTGTTCCTTGTGCTACGTAGAGTTCAATGTAATAGATTACTGGTATCATTTAATCCCAACACCTGCACAGGGATTATGAGAAAATTTGCAGCTAGTTAAGTAACACTGAGATTTATTATTTGCACTTGTCAAACACCAATCTAATTATTTTGGTGACTATCAAATGGAAGGAAAACTAAAGCTCCCTTTTAAAGTGTGGGGGGGGGGGGGGGGGGGGGAGTAGCATTTAAAAATGCTCAGTGGACACTGATTATTTCAGAGAGTATGGTGCTTGTTTACTCATCAACATTATAATCACCTTCACTATTTGTCATAAACTTGATAAATATGAAGAAACTGGAATATGCACATTCTGGGATTTTCTTTCAAAATGGTCCCAAGCTTGTTTCACTAGAAATAAATGAAATGATTTATGTGTTCTTTTCTCATCCATACTCTGGGTCAATTTCACTATTATTGATTTAGCTGTTTTTGGCAATAAGGATCGGGGTGTGAGGGTCCTTGATGATATATGCATTTGATTGAGGGGAGGGTTGTGCCCGTGATAGACCGGGCAACTCTCTGTGGCCTCTTGTGTTCAAATTCCCATGAAATTCCCACAGGCCATGATGCAACCAGTCAGGATTCTTTATACAGTACAAGTGTGAAGGTTTGTTAGAGTATTCAAAGATGTACCAACTCCACTTCAAAGAAATATTGGCGTGCCTTCTTCATAATTGGATCTCTATGCTGACCCAAGATAGGTCATTCGACACATTAGCGCCCAAGTATTTGAATCTGCTAACTGAGTGTACAAGGTTCTCAACAGCGAAAATTTTATTTTTGTCACTGCAAGCTAAAAATACTAAAGGCTGTTTGTTACATTGCATTAGTGGGGTTCAGTAAACGGGGGAACCCACAGGAACTGCCCTCATCTATTAATTAGGCGGGTTCAGGAGCGGGACCTCTGCGGCAATCTCATTCAAAATACACAATCCCAATTATATTCAATATATTACTTTTATATAATATAATTATATATAATTACAGTCATATTCACAAGATATGGTGTATATATATATATATATATATATATATGATTATTATAACCATATATATAATATATGGTTTAAATAGACAGCAGCACAGAAATAGGCTTCCCATGGAGTAACATGAGCATTGAACACATTTGATCTAATTAGCTTAATTAATTAATGTGCAACTTTTGGCCCTGACGATTTATGCCTTCCTTCTCAATTATATTTTATCTAAATCTGTGCAAAATTTCAAGTAGTTCCCAAACATGGGTCACGAAAGATACATTCTAGACAGATTTTCGATGCTCGGCCCACAGCCTATATAACCAAAATCTGTTATCAAGAGGTCGATAATAACATTGCTAACTATATACCAATGCTGAAGGACTATGTCCTGACTTCAAGGATTCTGTACTTAAACAAAGTTACATTGTTAGGCACTCTCTAGGAATGGTGCATGATTAGTAGATGTGACATGCAGACCAGGAAAGGTGGTTAGAAAAAGGACAGACACAGAATTATCAGCATTAGGCCATATCTGCTCGGAGTGTTTAAATATTAATTCTCACTCCTGAACCGCCATTGAACAGTGAAATGTTTAATGTATGAACTTTAGAGAGAAATATTCATAAGATGTCTTTACTGAAATCTTCCACTTATTCAAGTTCGTTCCATTTATTGTCACATGCACCAATTGGTACAGTGAGATTTGAGTTACCATACAGTCATACGAATAAAAAGAACACAATACACGATTGGATTTAACATAAACATCCCCATACAGCGAAATCAACGTTTCCCACTGTGAGGGAAGGCAATAAAGTTCAGTCATCTTCCTCTTCCTTTGGGCCCTCCGTAGTTGCCACTACGGCGGCCCGATGTTCTGGCCCTCTCTCCGGGATGATCGGAACTCCGGCGTCGAACAGAAGAACACACTCAGCGTACACAGGCCGAGCTGGGCGGAGCTCCAACACTGGTGATCCTCGGCAAAAGATCCCAGGACTCCACAATGTTAAAGTCAGTGGCGCCCGCGGCTAGAAGCTCCGCAAACCACAGCTCCACGGTGTTAAAGCAGCAGGCCCAACACTCTGAAGCTTTAACACAGGCGATCTCCAGCAAGATATCATCCCGCTCCGCGATGGAATTCAGTGCTGCGCCGCTGCTGAAGCTCTGACTGGTCTCCGGTAGGAAAGGCCGCGCCAATCCAGTTGGTATGCCGCGAGGGGGGGCAAAGATGCGACTCGGAGAAAAGACAAATCTCGACCAGGTAAGTGACTGGGAAATGGTTTCCCCTGTCTCTCCCCCACATAAAAAAGACTAAGAACATATACACAATTACAACTACATACACGACTAACAACTACATACACAAACCAGAGCAAGGACTGTATTGCCAGTAGGAGTCAAGATGATCATAGCCAAGAACTTTTGAGTGACGGGCTCCTTCGAGACTAGAACTGTTTTTCAATCCATTGATGCATAAGGAGTAGACAACCTGCTTGCCAGAGAGCAGAGAGTGAAGGGAGCACATGTACTTTGTAAAGACTATCCATAGTTGGAAAACTGTCAGCACCATTCACATTACGTTTTGTGTGCCATATGTCAACTTTTAAGATATACAGTAACCAAAACACACTTGGCATCATGTTGGTGTATGAGTAAACAGTAAATAATGTATTTGAGTGCCTGCTATCTTGGCAGCAGTGGAGTTATCATACAATACAATACAATACCATTTATTGTCATTTGAACCTCATTGAGGTTCAAACGAAATTTCGTTTCTGCAGTCATGCATACAAGAAAAGAACCAAGGCACAACACAATTTACACAAACATCCATCACAGTGAATATCCTCCTCACTGTGATGGAAGGCAAAGTCTTATCTCTCCCCTGCACTCCCCATTCTTCTCCCGATGTCAGAGTCAAAGCCCCCAGCGGGCGATGATATATAAGTCCCGCGACGATGCAAGGCCCCGCTCCGGGTCTTGATGTTGGAGCCCCCGCATGTTGGCGGGCCCTAACAAGTCCCGTGGCCATCAAAGCCGCGCCGGGCCATGTAAGGCCCCGCTCCAAGTCGTCTTCAACCCCGCAACTCGGGCGGGAGAAGTTGCTGCCGAGGGAGCTCCGAAAAGCGGTCTCCCACCAGAGACCCGCGAGTTCCTGGTGTTACCGTCCACCGTCCTGCAGCTAGAGCCTCCGAATCTCCGGGGTCGGGCAGCAGCAGCAGCGCGCCACCACAGCTCCTCCCATTCCGAACTCGGCCAGCCCCACGATGGTAAGTAAGTCCGCAGCTCCGCAGCAGTTGGAGGCCGCTCCATGGTGCTAGGCCCCAACGACAACGGAGACCCGACAGAGAAAAGGTCGGGTCCTCCGTACAGGGAAAAGATTAAAAAAGTTTCCCCACCCTGCCCCCCACCCCCACACATATCCAGCTATAAAAAAAACACTAATAAAAATATTAGAAACATAGAAAATAGGTGCAGGAGTACGTCATTCGGCCGCTCGAGCCTGCACCGCCATTCAATACAATCATGGATGATCATCCAACTCAGTATCCCGTACCTGCCTTCTCTCCATACCCCCTGATCCCTTTAGCCACAAGGGCCACATCTAATTCCCTCTTAAATAGCCAATGAACTGGCCTCAATTACCTTCTGTGGCAGAGAATTCCAGAGACTCACCACTCTCTGTGTCAAAAATGTTTTCCTCATCTCGGTCCTAAAGAAATTCCCCCTTATCCTTAGACTGTGACCCCTTGTTCTGGACCTCCCCAACATCGGGAACTATCTTCCTGCATCTAGCCTATCCAACCCCTTAAGAATTTTGTAAGTTTCTATAAGATCCCCCCTCAGTCTTCTAAATTCTAGCGAGTACAAGCCAAGTCTATGCAGTCTTTCCTCATATAAAAGTCCTGTCATCCCAGGAATCATCTGGTGAACCTTCTCTGTACCCCCTCTATGGCAAGAATGTCTTTTCTCAGATTTGGAGACCAAAACTGTACGCAATACTCCAGGTGTGGTCTCACGAAAACCCTGTACAACTGCAGTAGAACCTCCCTGCTCCTATACTCAAATCCTTTCGCTATGAATTCTAACATACCATTTGCTTTCTTCACTGCCTGCTGCACCTGCATGCCTACTTTCAATGATTGGTGTACCATGTCACCCACGTCTCGTTGCATCTCCCCTTTTCCTAATTTGCCACCATTCAGATCATAGTCTACCCTCCTGTGTTTGCCACCAAAGTGGATAACCTCACATTTATCCACATTATACTGCATCTGCCATGCATTTGCCCACTCACCCAGCCTATCCAAGTCACCTTGCAGCCTCCTAGCATCCACCTCACACCTAACACTACCCCCAGCTTAGTGTAATCCGCAAACTTGGAGATGTTGCATTCAATTCCCTGGTCCAAATCATTAATATATATTGTAAATAGCTGGGGTCCCAGCACTGAGCTTTGCGGTACCCCACTAGTCACTGCCTGCCATTCTGAAAAGGACCCGTTTACTCCTACCCTTTGCTTCCTGTCTGCCAGCCAGTTCTCTATCCAAATCAATACTGAACCCCCAGTACCATGTGCTTTAAGTTTGTATACTAATCTCTTATGTGGGACCTTGTCGAAAGTCTAGATATAACACATCCACTGGTTCTCCCTTATCCACTCTGCTAGTTACATCCTCGAAAAATTCTATAAGATTCGTCAGACATGATTTACCTTTCGTAAATCCATGCTGACTTTGTCTAATGATTTCACCACTTTCCAAATGTACTGCTATCCCATCTTTAATAACTGACTCTAGCAGTTTCCCCACTACCGATGTTAGACTAACTGGTAATTCCCCGTTTTCTCTCTCCCTCCTTTTTTTAAAAGTGGGGTTACATTAGCTACCCTCCAATCCTCAGGAACTACTCCAGAATCTAAGGAGTTTTGAAAAATTATCACTAATGCATCCACTATTTCTGTGGTTACTTCCTTGAGTACTCTGGGATGCAGACTATCTGGCCTTGGGGATTTATCGGCCTTTAATCCATTCAATTTACCCAACACCACTTCCCAGCTAACCTGGATTTCACTCAGTTCCTCCACCTTATTTGACCCGCGGTCCCCTGCTATTTCCGGCAGATTATTTATGTCTTCCTTAGTGAAGACAGAACTAAAGTAGTTATTCAATTGGTCTGCCATTTCCTTGTTCCCCATGATCAATTCACTTGTTTCTCACTGCAAGGGACCTACATTTGTTTTAACTAATCTCTTTCCGTTCACATATCTATAAAAACTTTTGCAGTCAGTTTTTATGTACCCTGCCAGTTTTCTTTCATAATCTATTTTCCCTTTCTTAATTAAGCCCTTTGTCCTCCTCTGCTGGACTCTGAATTTCTCCCAGTTCTCTGCTTGGCTGCTTTTTCTGGCTAATTTGGATGCTTCATCTTTTGTTTTTATACTATCCCTGATTTCCCTTGTTATCCATGGATGCACTACCTTCCCTGATTTATTCTTTTGCCAAACTGGGATGAACAATTGTTGTAGTTCATCCATGCAGTCTTTAAATACCTTCCATTGCACATCCACTGTCAACCCTTTAAGAATCACTTGCCAGTCTATCTTGGCCAATTCACGTCTCATACCTTCAAAGTTACCTTTGTTTAAGTTCAGAACCCTTGTTTCTGACTTAATGATGCCACTCTCCATCCTAATGAAGAACTCAACCATATTATGGTCACTCTTGCCCAAAGGGCCTCGCACAACAAGACTGCTAACTAACCCTTCCTCATTATTCAATACCCAGTCTAGAATAGCCTGCTCGTTAGTTCCTCTACATGTTGGTTTAGAAAACTATCCTGCATACATTCCAAGAAATCCTCTTCCTCAGCACCCTGCCCATTTGATTCACCCAATCTATATGTAGATTGAAGTCACCCATTATAACTGTTTTACCCTTGTTGCACGCATTTCTAATTTCCTGTTTGATGCCATCCCCAACTCCACTACTACTGTTAGGTGGCCTGTACACAACTCCCACTAGCGTTTTCTGCCCCTTAGAGTTTTGTAGCTCTACCCATATCGATTCCACATCCTCCAAGCTAATATCCTTCCTTTCTATTGCATTAATCTCCTCTCTCACCAGCAATGTTCCCCCACCTCCCTTTCCTTTCTGTCTGTCCCTCCTGAATATTGAATATCCCTGGATGTTCAGCTCCCAGCTTTGGTCCCCCTGGAGCCACGTCTACGTGATCCCAACTATAGCATAGTCATTAACAGCTATCTGCACATTCAACTCGTCCACCTTATTACGAATGCTCCTTGCATTGAGACACAAAGCCTTTAGGCTTGTTTTTACAACACTCTTACTCCTTATACAATTATGTTGACAAGTGGCCCCTTATGATTTTTGCACTGGAAACCCACCACCTGTTATTATTTTTTTTCTTCTTTCCCCCCTACATGTTGGGTTTGAGTGCATAGAATTATCCTTCTATCCACATTAAATGTGCCCTTAGTATCTTGATGTTACACCCATGTCCTCTGTCTCCATCAATGGTGTGGATGTCTCCATCACAGTGAGGGATGTGGAGGAATCACTGTGGTGGATGTTTATCTTAAAATGTATTTTGTGTGTTTTGTTGCTTTGTATTGGTATGACTGCATGGCAAATCAAATTTCTCGTATGATCATGATCCCCATTTTTTGTTAGTGGGCACAATTCAACCGAATTCCAGGGTATTGTGGTAGACAGACATTTACCTTGCTGGGATAAATAGAGTGATATTTTGTCTCTGACATTTTTCATAATGTTGATTATTGACTTCTGGGTTCGACAGCAATCTTTTGGCTCTGCATTTTATTTATTTTTTTATATATATTTTTTTATTAGCGTAGGTAAGCAGTACATTAGCAAACACATATTATGATAGTAATATTTTGTGTGCAACAATCGTCCATTATTAATATTATCAAATGAATCAGATTTTGGAATATATATCGGGATTGACTGAAATAAGTACAATAATTGCGGTAGAAAGATGATTTTTATAGCATTAATTCTACCGAACATTGAAATTGGAAGTGTTTTCCAGTATTGAATATTCTTATTTAGTTTATTCAGTAAACGTGGGAAATTTGATTTAAATAAAGAAGTATACGTCTTAGTTACATAAATACCTAGATATTTAAATTTTGCCACAACTATTTTAAAAGGTGATTGTTGTAGTATATGTAAATTGAGTTCAGTTATTGGCATGATTTCACTTTTATTCCAATTAATTCTATATCCTGAGAACTGACCGAATTGAGTTATTAGATTTAATAAATTTGGAATACTAATTTCTGGCTTTGTAATATATATTAATACATAATCTGCATATAGAGACATTTTATTAATTGTTTCTTTTATACCCATGTATTTCTGGATTAGATCTAACATTTTCTGCGAGTGGTTCAATTGCTAAAGCGAATAATAATGGAGACAGCGAGCATCCTGGTCTACAACCTCCAGAGAGATTAAATTTAGTTGATAACATTTGGTTAGTTAATATTCTAGCTGTTGGATTAGAGTATAAAAGTTTAACCCATGTGCAGTATTTCTCTCCCAGTTTAAATTTTTCCATCACTGAAAATAAATATGACCATTCTACTTGATCAAAGGCTTTTTCAGCATCTAGCAATTCTGCGTTAGCAATTCTATTTGAGTATATAATATTAAGTAATCATCTCAGATTGTAGAATGAGTGACGTTTTGGGATAAAGCCTGTTTGGTCAGGGTGTATTAATTTGTTAATCACTAAACTCAATCTATAAGATAGGATTTTCTGATCAGTATTTAATAGAGCTATTGCTCTATATTAGGCTTGGTCTTCCAGATCCTTATCAGTTTTAGGTATAAGTATTATTGTAGATTCGTGTAAAGTTTCCGGGAGTTGCTGTTGAGTATAAATGTGTTTATACAGTGTTTGTAAGCATGAAGAGATCAGATCATAACATTTTTTATAAAATTCAGAGCTTAGACCATCGGGGCCTGTGGCCTTTCCATTTTTTAAAGATCTAATTGACTCTTTGATATCTTTTGTTGTTATTTCAGCACTTAATAGTTCTTGCTCTTGCAAATCTAAGCCTTTAAGGTTACATTTCTTTAAAAATGCTTCCATTCCTGTTGATTGTTCTGCAAATTTAGTTGAATAAAGATTTTGATAGTATTGTAAAAATCTGTCATTAATATCTTTGGGGAGTGTTAGTATTTCCCTTATTCCCTTATTTGATCTAATCTTATGAATAGTTTTTTCCCCGTCCAATTTACGAAGCTGGCGTGCTAATAATTTTTGTGGTTTATCACCAAATTCAAAATTGAATTGTTTTGTGTGTTGATAAAGTTTTATTACTTGGTCAGAGTATAATTTATTCAACTTATATTTCACTGCTGCTATTTTGTTATGTTTTGCCAATGAAGGTGCTCCTGCATTTTCTATGTCTAATTGCCTTATTTCCATTTCCAATCTCTGTAGTTTAGCTCTATTCTCTTTATTAAGAAATGCTTGAGAAGAAATTAATGCCCCTCGTATAAATGCTTTAAATGTTTCCCAGAGAAGGGAAGCAGAGATTTCAGGCTGGTCATTGACCTCGAAAAACATATTAATCTGTTTTACAAGATATTCACAACATACCTGTTCCTTTAAGATTTGAGGATTAAGTCTCCATTGTGTCTGTTTCTTGTCCATTCCGTTTAATGGAATCATAAACGTTAATGGAGCATGATCTGAAATTATAATGTTATGATATTGTGACTTATAAGTAAATGGAATTAGTTTAGAGTCTACTAAAAAATAGTCTATCCTTGAGTATGTTTTATGCACAGGTGAGTAAAATGAATATTCTCGTCCGGATGGGTTTTCAATTCTCCAATCATCCTTAATATTGGTATTATTTATATATGAGTTTAAGAATTCACTTGACATAGATTTTGATTTTCTTTGAGGTGATGATCTATCTAAATATGAATCTAGTGTACAATTTAAGTCGCCACCAATTATTAAATTATTTTGTGTGCATTCCGGAATGTTATTAAGTATTCTCTTGAAAAACAGTGGACTATCAAAATTTGGTCCATATACATTAAGGAGAGTCACTTTTTTTGAGTATAATTCGCCTTCTACTATGATATATCTACCATCAGTATCCTCTATAGTTGATACATGTTTGTAAGGTATACCTTTACGGATTAAAATTGCAACCCCTCTAGATTTATGTGTGAATGAGGAATGATACGTTTGAGCTATCCATTTTGTTTTCAATCTATATTGCGCTTCCTTTTTAAGGTGAGTCTCTTGGAGGAAGATTATGTCTGTTTTAAGCAATTTTAAGTGAGCTAATACTTTTGCCTTTTTAACGTGTTCATTTTATTACTACTGAAAGTGAAATAGTTGTCAACTGTTTCTTCTGATGGTACATATTATTAATGCCAAAATACTTATCACTCCAAGTTATTTTCAGCCTGGCTTTGCAACTCAATTGCTTCAGATGGTTTGTCCCTTTCTTAAAACAAATTGACTTGGTGTTGTCTTGCAATTGGTATTCCACCATCTATCTAATAATATGATCATAATGCCAATAAAATACATTGCACACTTTATGTAAGAGACAGGTATTTTAATTATGTTCTCATTACTTTTACTACTCCTGAGCAGACTGCTAGGCATCAACAAGTATGAGCCTCAATCACGCCTGAAAGGGAATTTCACAATTATTGATCGTTATTAGTGCAATCTTAATTCTTTTTTTTTTTTTTTTTTCAGTTAATAATATTTTTATTAGATGTAGTAATTTCCAAGTAGTAAAACAAATTTACATATACCAACGTAATTCAGTAAATGTACAACTATCATATTCGCTATTATTATCTTCTGTTTTTTAGAAATAAAGAAAGAATAAGTAAAAAGGAATAGACTTTAAATCGAAAAAAAAAAAGAAAGAAAATGATTGTGTTTGAATAATAAAAAAAGATAAAAAGTCAAAGAAAAAAAAAAAAGAAAAAGAAAACAAACACTACTTAGTATATATCTATTCAGTATATATATATAATTCCCCTTTATGAACAATATATGGTATAATATGAATATTTAAGATAGAAACAACAAAATGTATTGTAATTATAACGTCGTATTGCGGAGACGTGTACACAAAACCCAATTAGAAAATCCATTTTTTTTCCGTCAAATCCTGTCTAGTACCCATTGAGTAGTAATGCCAAGAACAGCTAGCCCTTCAAATATTGTATATATGGAGACCATATTTGTTCAAAGATTTCACATTTGTCCATTAGGACAAATCTGATTCTTTCCAAATACAAAGTCTCCAACATCTCTGCTGTCCACATTTTAATTATGGGGGTTAATGTTCCCTTCCAAAATTTCAATATTATTTTTTTCCCTATTATCAAACAGTAATCTAAGAAAATTCTTTGATTTACTGTTAATACGCATTGTGAATCCGGAATTCCTAATATTATTAACTTTGGTCAATCTTAATTTTTCTAATTGAAATGTTTTATTTAATTGTGCATCAGTTGTAACATACAGAAAGCTGCTGATATTACAGTAAGCTCCCTGGTTATGAAGGGTTATATTCCAGAGAATAGTTCAGACTGCCTGCTTTACTTTCTCTGCCAATACCTTGCTACCGTTTCAGTAACATGAATATAAATCCAGTATAATAATGAGCAGTCAATTGTTTTAGTCAGTTTTATCCAATCACATTCATAACTAAAGTGTATAAAAAACTTGACAATCGGATAAAACATTTGGTTTGGGGAGTTGCCACACAAATGTTGCTTTGAGACCAACTCCAAGGTGTGATGCAGTCTATGGTAAATTACTTCTTCATTGCAACGAGACAAGTTCACCGTCATTCAATATTAACTGTTTTTCTATTTATAATTTTATTTGATTGGAATATCCTTCTTTCTGTCAATATTAAGAAAAAAAATATGGAAGAGGATCAGTACATATTTTCTAATCATTTGTGCCAAAAATTATCCTTCTACCCACATTAGTATCTTGATGTTACACCCACGTCCTATGTCTCCATCAGTGGTGTGGATGTGCAGTTTACCAGAGAGTACAAATACCTTGGAATGTACCTGGACAGTAAATTGGACTGGTCCAGGATCTCCAAGGCCCTGTACAAGAAGGGACAGCTGGCTGTACGTATTGAGAAGGCTCCTCTCCTTCAGCGTCTGCTGTAAGATACTGCAGATGTTTGGTCAATCGGTGGTAGCCAGTTCCATCTTCTTCGCTGCCGTGTGCTGGGGCAACAGGGCAAAGGTCGGGGACGCCAATAGGATTAACAAACTCATCAGGAAGGCTGGCTCCATCCTGTGGGCGGATTCATGGGAGAGGTCTTGGAGGGGAGGATGCTCCTCAAACTGCGGAGCATCCTGGACAATGCAGCTCACCCCCTCCATGACACACTGGTCAACCTGAGAAGTGAGTACTTTCAGCAACAGCCTGGTTCCACCAAGATGCAGGATAGAATGCCACATACAATATCAAACTGTACAACTCCTCCCTCTTTTGTCGTAGGGTAGACCGACTCCCCTCTTCTCCCCCCACCCCTCCCCATCTTTGCACATTCCCAATCCTTTCTACTCGTCACTTTAATTTCATGTTTCATGTATTTTGTGTTTTTATGGCTTGACGATCAATTTTCCCCCTGGGATAAATAAAGTTCTATCGTATCGCTATCTGTGTGTTTCTGTTGCTATGTAAGTTTCAGTGTAAAGCCCTAGAGTGCCACTGTGTTGCTGATACTTTTGAAGAATCTGTATTAGCTATTCAACTTTTTCAATTATGTGATAATTTAATAATTTTAAATGTTTGAATGTCAGACATGTATTAAAATAAAAAAAGTTAAAGAATTTTGAAATACTTAAACCTCAGACTCTTGCTTGACCAATACTGTGAGTAATATTGCCACGTGTTATTATGTATAACCTACAGCATTTCCCACTGCTAGGAAATTCCTGACCATTGTTTAGCTGCATTAAAATGGTTGTAATTGAACTATATAATTACAATATTTAACACAATGGGTAGCAACAATTGAGCATAAATTGTCACGATTTACCTGTTGTAAATAACTTCCAATGAAAATGCTCCTTCATGTGTTTGTCGTTGAATTGGATTATGGCTGGTTTGAAGAAATTTAATTATTCAGTTGGTAACTTTGTTGTCTCCCTTGTAAAGGTTATAAAATGACTGGAGAACTGTCATTAAACATTGATATCAAAGAACCACGATGGGATCAGGGTACTTTTATTGGGAGAGCAAAGCATTTCTTCACGGTTACTGACCCCAGGAACATTCTACTATCAAATACCCAGTTGGAGAATGCTAGAAAGATAATACATGACTATAGGTATGTGTGTCAGAGTCTTGGTGTGGCGTTGGAGATTATTTCTGCTTATTGATATTTTCATGATAAAATGTTACCACATACAGATTAAAATATATGTACAAATTAAACTATGGTGTAATTTTATTGCAAGTGGAGTTTGTTTTTAGCTTCAGCTTCTTACTATTGTTACATGTACTGAGTATAGTGACAAGCTTTATTTGGCATGCTATGCAAACAGATCACATACCATACATAAATGCAATCAAATCAAACTCAAGTAGAATAGATCGAGCAATGGGGAGGATACAGAGTGCAGAATATAGTTCTCAGCATTATAGTGCATCAATTTCATTAGTCCAATGTACACAACGGGGTAGAAGTGAATCAGACAGTAACCGATTTTATGGAAGGATCGTTCAGAAGCCTGATAAGAGAGGGGAAGAAGCTGTTCCTGAATCTAGTGCTGCGTGCTTTCAAGCATCTGTACCTTCTGTTGGACGGGAGTAGGTTGATTAAGGAATTGATAAATGGATTTAAGGAGCGCCTGGTATTCTGAATAATACAAAAACAAAAGAAAAATTATGAAGCAAACCACTTAATGTGGTCTGTGAATACAGAACTGATAGTTTGTGAAATAAGCAAAGAGAAACAGTTTATTTCATCAATTTTTTAAAAATATTTTTGGATATCTCAATCTCGTCAATTCTCAGATTTTTCCTAGAAATTGACCAAGCGCAGCTTCTCTGTTCTGCAGCACATGATTTTAAAAGTCCCCTGTGCCTGGTATCAATTTAGTGAACAAATAAAAAGTAATTCTGTAAGGCATTGAGGACTTTCCTTTCCGTAGCACCTTATACAAACGGAGACAATACATTTTTTTTGCATAGGAACATATTTATCGATCAACCTGATCACACTTTGAATTTGAAACCATAATAAATCCATAATAAATGCCTCGGAGGTTGTAACCTAATACATTCTAAAGTCGAAGAGAATTATCTGTAAATATAATTGCAGCAAAATCAATTTTTTTACATTATTTTGATATTAAGTTGTAGAGCATTAAATAAACAAACCATAATTTGTTCAAAAATAATGTTCATGTGAAGTAAAATAAACTTGGAATTACACCTACAGGATACCTGAAAATGTCAGAAATTCATTAAAACATGTGAACAATCGTCACTACACTCTTGGAAACAAAAAATAATCTATGTTTCATCTGGCATCTGGATCTTGTTAATATGTTGTAATTTTGTTAATTTCTATCTGTTTCTAATCTTTTGAGACTTTATTTTCGCTGTTCTTTAAGTAGATTTTATTAATTATTAGGTATATTAATTGAGTTATATCTCAGACTAGGTATCATAGCTGCTGGGCTTACAGAAGATGATCTTTGGAAAGCAAAGTATATCTACGATTCTGCATTTCACCCAGATACGGGGGAAAAGATGATTCTTATTGGCCGAATGTCAGCTCAAGTGCCAATGAACATGACAATTACCGGATGTATGATGACCTTCTATAAGTGAGTAATGGCATTTTACATTGAAGAGATTTGTTTTATTTCTTCGCAGCTGCTACTATTACTTAATTTCACCAGTTTGCATCTAGGAAAGCTGCACTTCTCTATACTCTTGCTATTTAACAAAATACGATTTGGGGACAGTATGTGAAAAAGTGATGGACTTTGAATCAGTTTTTCAACTGATTCCTTTACAACACGCATTATATCTTGTAAAATCTTATAGAGATGTAAAATATCATGAGAGGAATAGATCGGATGCACGGAGTCTCGTGCCCAGAGTAGGGGAATCGAGGACATAGGTTCAACGTGAAGGGGAAACGATTTAATAGGAATCTGAGGGGTAACTTTTTCACACAAAGGATGTATGGAATAAGCTGCCAGGGGAAGTAGTTTAGGCTGGGATTATCCCATTGTTTAAGAAACAGTTAGACAGGTACATGGATAGGACAGGTTTGGAGGGATATGGACCAAGCAATTAAATGAGTAAACAGACTAGATAATACTTGTTTATTAAGATGTAAATTTGGATTATTATTAATTAAAGTTTTTTGAAAGAAATGTCGTAAAATATAAAGTCTATATATTTTACTGGAAAATCATGGCTATGAAGTCATTTGCACATGGTTCTTCTTTATATGTTTTTTGCTGGGTGTTCCTCTAGTTTTGTTGGCTTTTTCATTCTCCTTGCTCTGTGTTCTTTTGAGCGGAGGGCAAACATGATTGTAGAGCTAAGTGACAGTAGCAAACAACTTGAGATTTGACAATCAAAATAGTGCAGATCCAGGTCAGACCAAATTTGTGGGAGACGAATAGAGTTAATGTTTTAGCTCAAAATTAATTTACTAACTTTGCATCATCCATCTTGCATCTGTGAATCTGACATTCCTTTTCCTACCTTGCTTCCTTTGCCTTTTTTTTGAATGAAGCGGCCAAACAAGCAGGACAAAGCAAGTCTTATTGTAATGGTAAGCAGGTCCAGGGATTTTCAGGAGAACACCTGAAACTCTGAGTCTATGGTGTAAGACAAGACAATACAATGTCAAGAATGGCAGGAATCACTATACACATGCCAAATGGATTAAAGTGGACCAGGTGTAACGGTGGTAAAACTCCACGGTAGTAAGAATAGATAGGCGAGGGCCATCTCAGAAGACCATCAGTGGAAGCCTAGGAACAGTTTTTATAGAAGTTACGAAATAAACATGAAATCAAAGCACCAATAATAGATATGTTACAAAACTTACCTTGAGCAGCGCTGCAGTTCTGCCGCTCCCCGTGTGCGCGACTTTGGCGCCTTTCAGAGGGGGGCGGGCTTAAAGTGCCGTTTTTCTTCAGAATAGGCAAATCGATCAATGTCGGGCGATTTCGTTGCGGAAGAAAAATCGCTCCGACATTTCATTAATGAAGGTATTTTTAAATTACGCTAGATTATTTATTATCTAGAGTAATTTAACAATCACCTTCAAAAGCCGTGAGCGCCGATAACGGGAAGGATTTTGCTTAGGGGAGAAAAAAAGGTACACAGTTTATTTTTATATTAAACGTTGGTTTTTATGGAGGCTTTAATAATATTTTCATGTTGCGAAATGGGATCCAAAAAAAATGTATGAACCAGCTGTATTTTTCATACCGACTTCACAGCAAACCACAACTTTCCAATCCACCGCATTCCACTAAAACCCACTCGCTAGTTGATTTAAATGGCCATTAATTTACAGGCATTAAACACTAAATTCCTTCCATTTGGCCCAGAAATTCATGAAAATGAGATTTAAAAATTATGTTATATTGTGGATTATTGTGTGAATGTTATTTGGACACTTAGGCAATTTTAAAAAAGTTTATCTTTTCTTAAGAAATGGATAGATGTTTAGATCTACTCATTGAATTTTGTAATTAGCTACAATTAGATAACTAACTAATTATATGCTTTAATTTCAGGTCTTCCAAGTAAGATTGTTTCATATTTGTTTCAGAATGCTTCAATCTATAATAACTGAAAATTTAATTGAGTTCTCTTAATTTTTAAGAAAGTTATGGGCTTTTAACGGTTCTAGATCACAGCTTTTGAGTTAAGTCAATTGAAAGGCAATGGGGAACAAGATGCTAATTTCAGAGTATGAAAATGGTCATAACTTTCTTAATACTGAAGTTATGAAAGTGAATTAGGTGTCAAATTAAACTTCTTTTTATGCTTTATCTGATGGGATAAATTGCAGACTTGATTTTTTAAATCTCAAAATTTTGTAACATTGCTACCAATAAAAGTAATTAAAACCTGCCTCCAAGGAACTTACTCCAACAAGGGATAACTAACCGGAGATTTTACTTCGGAGTCACGTGAGTGATTCTGTGAAGAACCTTGCCAGTCCGCATGAGCGTCATTACGTCTGACGCATGGCGCAGTGACCGGTTGGAAGGAGCATCCCTCCAGCGGTAAGTTTTAAAAAGCCTCAGGTAAGTGTCAAATTTAGTCGGAGGCCTTTTTCTGCGCTTGATAATTTCTTGTTTCAGGAGCAAGTCCAAGTTTGGAGAAAACGTCACGGGTAAAGTCGAGGCGAGCTGCCGGGAAAGTAGTCATGGAAGCCCGCAGAAGTGCGGGTAGCGGGCGGCCGCCTAGCTCATCTACAGAGTTGCTAGCGGTACGACCAGCGACTGCAGACTTGGTGCCTGAAAGCACCGTGGCTGCTCCATTGGGGCGCAAAGCCACCAAAAGTCTGCATGGCCCGTGGACTCGGTTGGGTCTGGAGGGTTCCCCTCCGGGAAGGGATAACATCTTGGGACGGTTATCCAGAATGGAGATCCTTATGGAGAGGATGCTCCATCTAGACACACTGCAACAGGAGGAGTTGTGTCAGCGCCGGCCTATGGGGGAGCCCACACCAGCAGTGCCTGAAACAGGGCTGCTTAATGTCTCCCTCGTGGAGGAGGAGAGCGTGCGTCAGTGTTATTCTGACGCCGAGTCTGAGGGTATAGCCATGGAGCATACCCCAAGGGATGAAGGGCACGAGTCAGAGGTACCATCCCTGGCAGCAAGATTTGCCATCCGAACAGACTCAGGAGAGCCGCTGGGTGAAGAGTTGTCTGCAAGTATTAACTACTTGGCTTCACACCAGCTTCCAGAGCTCATTATCGATGAAACAGCCAGAAAGTATGAGACACCGTTGAATTGTATCCTACTCAAATTGCAGGTTGTGAACCACGCCATATGGGGTAATATGAGTGTAGGCATAAGAGCTCAGAAAATGAGGCTTCAGAGGGTGCTAAAGCTCCTTGCCTCGAACATTACAGCATTCGCCAGGTCGGTGGATGGAGGGCACCTGTCTGATGTACAGCAGGATGCCCTGGCCCTCATGTGTAATACGCACTTTGAGATAAACTGTCTGAGGAAAAGTGCCATCCGCCCCACCATCAACCCGAAGTTCGCCGCTCTGTGCAAACCGAGTAATATTCAGCCACCAAATCTGTTGTTTGGTGAAGACCTCGCAAAAAGAGTCAATGAACTGGACGACGAGGCAAAGATGGTCGGACTTATTAAAGTACCATTGAATGCCAGAGCGCTGCGGCGGCAGTATCCCTTTAAACAGCTTGCTGAAACCGGGACAGGTCAAGGACCAAGTCGGCCATTCACCAATGTGCGCAACTGGCGCACGCCGACAGGGGCACAGGCGAACATGCCTTTACCAGAAACAGAGGGCAGAAAAACCACCAGGTAACCATGGAGGTAGGTGGGTCTGGTTCTTGTAGGAACATATTAAGTGGGAATCACTTACAAGTTGGAGGAAGATTACACTTGTTTCTGAAGGAATGGTATGGGATAACATCAAATTTGTTTATACTGCATAGTATACAAGGGTTTTGGATTGAATTCCTTCCTGATTTGTGTCCTCACATGCAGCATACCCCAAGTCAGACACTCGTTTTCTCACAAAAAGAGAAATTGGAGGTACAAGCTGAAAATTTAAAATTATATAAAAAAAAAGGGGTAATTGAGAAGACACATCAATCTCTACAACTCGTGTCTAATATTTTTCCTAGGCCAAAAAAGGATGGGGGATGTCGAATCATACTTGACTTGACGAGTCTTAACCCTTATGTGCAGTATAAACATTTCAAAATGGAAACATTTGTTACTGCCAAACAACCGATTTCCAGAGGATGTTACATGGCATGTATAGATCTTAAAGATGCATATTACTCAGTGCCTGTTCATAGGGATCATCAGAGATATTTGAAATTTAGCTGGATGAGGCAATTATGGCAATTTAAAGCACTGCCAAATGGGTTAACCTCGTCACCTAGATTATTTACAAAACTGTTAAAACCAGTATTGGGGCTACTCCGGGCTCAGGGCCATATTGTAATGGCTTATTTGGATGATAGCTTGATAATAGGAAAGACCCGGGAAACAACTGAATTATCAGTCTCAGTTGTTAAACTCTTGTTTTAGAGATTGGGGTTCCTCATTCATCCACTTAAATCCAAATTGATACCAGTTAAAGTGATTGATTATTTGGGATTCACTATTAACCCAACTCGCATGCTAGTGACCTTGCCCAGGGGCAAGAGATTAAATTTAATTGAAGGCTGTAACAAGCTCATGGAGGAGCAACAACCTACAATTAGGCAGGTGGCCAGCCTGGTTGGCAAATTAGTGGCTGCCTTTCCAGCTGCACAGTATGGATCTTTGGATTACCAAAATCTACAATGTGCAAAGGAACAGGCACTCAGAACACATGCATGTCATTTCGACAGGCTCATGCAATTACCAGCTGAAACTATTGCTGAATTGCACTGGTGGATAATGAACGTCTCAAATTGCTCCAGCAAAATTCTGGTTGAGAAACCCTCAGTTGTTTTACAGACTGATGTTAGTGCCTAGGGGTGCTACGGATACCATCTCTAGCTGTGGAGGCAGATGGAATATGCATGAGGCATTTATTCGTCAATCACATGGAATTAATTATTTAGAGTTATTGAGAGCGTTTTATGGGCTTAAAGCTTATTGTGCATCCATGAGTCATTTACATGTTCAACTTCAGATTGACAACACTACGGCAGTAGCGTATGTTAATCACATGGGTGGAATCAAGTCAGAATCTTGTGATAGACTGGCTAATCTTATTTGGCACTGGTGCATTACAAGAAATATTTGGGTTTCAGCTATCTACCTACCAGGTAGACTCAACATGGTGGCAGACACCAGGTCATGCAAATTCAATGACAACACAGAATGGATGTTGAATCATGAAGTATTTAATGATATTGTTGTTCGATATGGGATGCCAGATATCAATTTGTTTGCATCCAGACTCAATCACCAGTTACCCAAATATGTTTCATGGGAACCAGACCCTGGGGCAGGAGCGGTAGATGCATTCTCGGTACATTGAGGATGGAATGTTTTTATATGCATTTCCTGAATTTTACCTCATCAGTCGGTGCTTGCTCAAGATCAAGCAGGACTCTGCTTCAGGAGTATTAAACATAGAAACATAGAAATTAGGTGCAGGAGTAGGCCATTCGGCCCTTCGAGCCTGCACCGCCATTCAATATGTTCATGGCTCATCATCCAACTCAGTATCCCGTACCTGCCTTCTCTCCATACCCTCTGATCCCCTTAGCCACAAGGGCCACATCTAACTCCCTCTTAAATATAGCCAATGAACTGGCCTCAACTACCCTCTGTGGCAGAGAGTTCCAGAGACCCACCACTCTCTGTATGAAAAAATTCCTTCTCATCTCGGTCCTAAAGGATTTCCCCCTTATCCTTAAGCTGTGACCCCTTGTCCTGGACCTCCCCAACATTGGGAACAATCTTCCTGCATCTAGCCTGTCCAACCCCTTAAGAATTTTGTAAGTTTCTATAAGATCCCCTCTCAATCTCCTAAATTCTAGAGAGTATAAACCGAGTCTATGCAGTCTTTGTTCATAAGACAGTCCTGACATCCCAGGAATCAGTCTGGTGAACCTTCTCTGCACTCCCTCTATGGCAATAATGTCCTTCCTCAGATTTGGAGACCAGAACTGTACGCAATACTCCAGGTGTGGCCTCACCAAGGACCTATACAACTGAAGTAGAACCTCCCTGCTCCTATACTCAAATCCTTTTGCTATGAAAACTAACATACCATTCACTTTCTTCACTGCCTGCTGTACCTGCAAGCCTACTTTCAATGACTGGTGTACCATGACACCCAGGTCGCGCTGCATCTCCCCTTTTCCTAATCGGCCACCATTTAGATAATAGTCTGTTTTCCTATTTTTGCCACCAAAGTGGATAACCTCACATTTATCCACATTATACTGCATCTGCCAAACATTTGCCCACTCACCCAGCCTATCCAAGTCACCTTGCAGTCTCCTAGCATCCTCCTCACAGCTAACACTGCCCCCCAGCTTAGTGTCATCCGCAAACTTGGAGATATTGCCTTCAATTCCCTCATCCAGATCATTTATGTATATTGTAAATAGCTGGGGTCCTAGCACTGAGCCTTGCGGTACCCCACTAGTCACTGCCTGCCATTGTGAAAACGACCTGTTTACTCCTACTCTTTGCTTCCTGTTTGCCAGCCAGTTCTCTATCCACATCAATACTGAACCCCCAATGCTGTATGCTTTAAGTTTATATACTAATCTCTTATGTGGGACCTTGTCGAAAGCCTTCTGGAAGTCCAGACACACCACATCCACTGGTTCTCCCCTATCCACACTACTAGTTACATCCTCGAAAAATTCCACAAGATTCGTCAGACATGATTTACCTTTCGTAAATCCATGCTGACTTTGTCCAATGATTTCACCACTTTCCAAATGTGCTGCTATCCCATCTTTAATAACGGACTCTAGCAGTTTCCCCACTACCGATGTTAGACTAACTGGTCTGTAATTCCCTGTTTTCTCTCTCCAACCCTTCTTAAAAAGAGGGGTTACGTTTGCTACCCGCCAATCCTCAGGAACTACTCCGGAATCTAAAGAGTTTTAAAAGATTATCACTAATGCATCCACTATTTCCGGAGCTACTTCCTTAAGTACTCTGGGATGCAGCCTATCTGGCCCTGGGGATTTATCGGCCTTTAATCCATTCAATTTACCCAACACCACTTCCCGACTAACCTGGATTTCACTCAAGTACTCCTATGACCCGCGGTCCCCTGCTATTTCCAGCAGATTATTTATGTCTTCCTTAGTGAAGACGGAACCAAAGTAGTTATTCAATTGGTCCGCCATATCCTTGTTCCCCATGATCAACTCACCTGTTTCTGACTGCAAGGGACCTACATTTGTTTTAACTAATCTCTTTCTCTTCACATATCTATAAAAACTTTTGCAGTCAGTTTTTATGTTCCCTGCCAGTTTTCTTTCATAATCTATTTTTCCTTTCCTAATCAAGCCCTTTGTCCTTCTCTGCTGGTCTCTGAATTTCTCCCAGTCCTCTGGTATGCTGCTTTTCCTGGCTACTTTGTACGCATCATCCTTTGCTTTGATACTATCCCTGATTTCCCTTGTTATCCACGGATGCACTACCTTCCCTGATCTATTCTTTTGCCAAATTGGAATGAACAATTTTTGTAGTTCATCCATGCAGTCTTTAAATGTCTTCCATTGCGTATCCACCGTCAACCCTTTTAGAATTGATTGCCAGTCAATCTTGGCCAATTCACGCCTCATACCCTCAAAGTTACCTTTCCTTAAGTTCAGAACCATTGTTTCTGAATTAACAATGTCACTCTCCATCCTAATGAAGAACTCGACCATATTATGGTCACTCTTGCCCAAGGGACACGCACAATAAGACTGCTAACTAACCCTTCCTCATTACTCAATACCCAGTCTAAAATAGCCTGCTCTCTCGTTGGTTCCTCTACATGTTGATTTAGATAACTATCCCGCATACTTTCCAAAAAATCCTCTTCCTCAGCGCCCCTGCCAATTTGATTCACCCAATCTATATGTAGATTGAAGTCACCCATTATAACTGTTTTGCCTTTGTCGCACTCATTTCTAATTTCCTGTTTGATACCATCCCCAACTTCACTACTACTGTTAGGTGGCCTGTACACAACTCCCACTAGCGTTTTCTGCCCCTTAGTGTTTCGCAGCTCTACCCATACCGATTCCACATGCTCCAAGCTAATGTCCTTCCTTTCCATTGCGTTAATCTCCTCGCTAACCAGCAAAGCTACCCCACCTCCTTTTCCTTTCTCTCTATCCCTCCTGAATATTGAATATCCCTGGATGTTCAGCTCCCAGCCTTGGTCACCCTGGAGCCATGTCTCCGTGATCCCAACTATATCATACTCATTAATAGCTATCTGCACGTTCAACTCATCCACCTTATTACAAATACTCCTTGCATTGAGACACAAAGACTTCAGGATTGTTTTTACAACGCTCTTATTCCTTATACAATTTTGTTGAGAAGTGGCCCTTTTTGATTTTTGCCCTAGTTTTGTCTGTCTGCCACTTTTACTTTTCACCTTGCTCCCTATTGCTTCCACCCTCGTTTTACACCCACCTGCCTCTCTGCTCTTGTACCTATCCCCCTGCCCCTATTGGTGGTACCCGACTGGCCTACTCAGCCATGGTTCCCTCTCATTTCGGAGTTAACAACACAGCCAATTATAGGCGTTCTGAAACGCAGTGACCTACTGGTGCTCCCTGTAACTGGAGATTTACATCCATTACATGATTGTATTGATCTGTTAATTTGCAGATTCTGAGGAGGCCATACCTGGGGCTTGGACTATTCGATCGTACCATGGATGTGATTGCTGCGGCCTGGAGGGATAGTACCAAAAAATAGTATACCTCTCATATCAGGAAATGGGAGATGTTCTGTTCACAGGGGAACATTGCATATCACACGGCATGCATCGCAGATGTGCTAGAATTTCTGTCAACGCTATATTTTGATGAAGGGTTGAGCTATAGTGCCATCAATGGTGCCAGGAGTGCCCTGTCATCATACTAATGGCTGGGGTCGGAACAACATTCAGTTGGATCTCACCCTTTAATATCCCGGTTTATGAGGGGTATTTTTAATTCCAATCCTCCCCAGACCCAGGTACTCAGAAATCTGGGATGTGAGCGTGGTGTTCACGCTGGTTCACCAGTGGGGTCCAGTCACATCCCTGTCTTTGCTCAAAATGACCCTTGAGGTGGTCATGCTCATGGCGCTGGTTTCAGCACAACAGGTCCAGACGTTGCAGAAGCTGGACAGGATGGTATAATCTGGTAATAACATTACGTTTTACATTTATGATTTAATTAAACAGAGCAGACCAGGGGTGTCGGGGTTCAAGGTTATATTTTCGGCATACCCCACGGATTTAAGACTGCGTAGTGTCGCACTTGTTATCTTATATTAAGGTCACCAAGAGCCTCAGAGGTTCGGAATCAGCATTACTTATTAGCCACAAAAAACCGTATATGACCATCTCAAGGTGGCTGAAACAGGTTCTCGTGAATGCAGGAGTGGACACTGACCATTTTAAATCTCACTCCACCAGGGCGGCATCATCGTCAGCAGCGAGGGCAATGGAGTCCCTCTAGACTATATCCTCGCGGCCGCAGGATGGTGAAATGAACTGACTTTTCAAAGGTTCTATAACAAGCCGCTTACCGAACCGGGGGTATTCGCCCAATCCATTTTAAGTTCTGTTTCATAGTTTCCCCCTGGGAGAGAGGGGTTGATATTGTTACTTTGTTAAATAAACCGTTAACGTTTCAAATCAATGTCATGATTCAATGCATTGTTTTATTCACTCATCCTGACTCAATTGCTACAGTGAGACGCCTGGATTCGTATCTACGGCATGAAATCACAGAGCTTTGAAGTCTTCACAGAATCACTCACGTGACTCCGAAGTAAAATAGTAAGATTAAACGAGAACTTACCAGTTTGAAGTTTGATCTTTATTTTATGAGGCTTTACGATGAGCGATTAATTGCCCACCGCTCCCAAACCTCATATCGCAAAGGTCATCTGGTAGTTCTAGGTTTATAATCTTACTATGTTACTTCAATTACTGTTATTTTGTCATTTCACACTGCTGCTTTGAAGATTGACGTGCATGCGGACTGGCGAGGTTCTTCACGTAATTGCTCATCGTAACTCCTCATAAAATAAAGATCAAACTGGTAAATTCTCGTTTAATCTTACTATTCTTATTTACTGCCTTCAACGCTACCTAGAGAAAGGAACCCAGGTAATAATGCAATTTAGTATCCATATTGTGGAATCATTGGATGGTTGAAGGAGAAATCATAAAGGAGTTAGGCACACATATGAGATCTGGATTACAGCTTGTGTGGAAGAATAAAAACCAGCATAGACTGATTGTGCCAAACAGCCTTTTGCTGTGTTTTTCCTTTGGTTCAATTCTATTTTTGTGTAGTGATGAGGTCTGAAAAGTAGCTTGTAATACACATAATTTTCAGTGTAAAACTAATCATATGTGTGACAGAGAATAGCGTGACATCCAGGTGCCATGGAAGTAGCATGATAAGGATGTTTCCTGGAAGGGAAACTTCTGATTGAACATAAAATATATTGCATGACAGGTGCTTATGGAGAAACAAGACTTTAAAGTATAAAATAGATTTATATAAAGGATGACATTGATGTTAGTGTCAATGGGTCAGATGTAACATTATTCTTGTCTCACCAAGAACATTTTACACTTCCATATGTTGAAATTCCCCAAGACGTAATACAAAGCAAGTTTCAATCTCATGCATAGATGTTCAGAGTGGGTTACTGAAAGAATGATTGACGAGGTAAGTTCTAAAGTGATGAACACACTGAGAGGTATAGGGTATGTGAAACCTCGTGAAGATGAGAATGACAATGACAACAACCCTATAGATCACATCGCAGAATGGTTCTGGATGATTAGGAATTTCTGTATATTGTAGTTTGAGTGGCCCCAAAATCGAGCTATAAATGGAACTGGAAGATCATGAATGAGATGTTTAGTTTGGGTTTTATTTCCTTTTAAGTTCTAGGTTGGTGACATGCATGGATGGATCTTCACTGTCATGTTTTTGAATGTTTTCACTTGCCTTAATAAATAAAACATCAGTATCTGCTTAACATCGCAATGAGATTTTATATTTGGACATTGTTTTCATTGTCTTTAAAAGTAATATGGCAATGCATTAGAACACGTTTTGGGCTTTAGTCAATGAAAATAATTAGAAAGTTATAGAATAAGGAAATAACCCTATCACAACATATTAGACCCTAAAATTTGCTAAGCCCTTGTATTTTCTAAAATGCTTCCTAAACTTGTGATTTAAAAATGTTTAATGATTACTTTCACATACTTGTTGTTTACTTTTTGCCTTACCAGTTATAGAACTTGCCTGCTAATCCAATTTAAATGTAAAGAATGTTGGAAACACACAGCAGGTCAGAAACATCTGTGGAGAGAGGAAGGTAGGGTTAACGTGTCAGGTATATGAATCGTCATCAGAATCCAAGGAAAGAGAAGCCATCGCAGGAGTTATACTATCTCCATGGGACAGGTAGGATTGGAATCGGTGCCAGGGAGAAGCAATTGAGGAGTAGCCAGCCATTTTTAAAAACACACAAGATATGGGAGGGGGTGACTGAAAGGAAGAATGGTACACAAAATATTAGTGGACTTGGACCAAGCAGCTCTCTAATTTAGTAAAAAAATAAGTGGGTAATTTGATTTCTTTTCTCAATTTACTCACCACAAGAGAGAGGAACACTGATAGATTTTAACAATAATTAATTCTTCAAAATACTTTAAGGTATTTTGGATTAGCCTCTAGTTATAGGGTTTCCAGTGAGCATTTATAAAAGGATAATTTGTGTTGAAGCACACTACCATTGTTATTTCCTTCATTTTTGCATTAATCTTACTATCTTTCTGTAGTATTAAGACTAAATGAGACCACAACTGTGCAGAAGGATAAATATGATAAATATTTTGCAAGATTGCATTTGGAATGTTTTTTAAAGATGGAGAAATAAAATGATCTAAATCTTTCTGATTTATGGGCTTCTGGAAATATTATGTTGCAAAATAAGCAGACTCCACCACTTTGTTTTATACCAAAGCACAGATATGATAAACTATGCTACTGACCTTTACAGGAACATAGGCATTGGTCTCTGGCCAACTCGAGTTGCATTTTGTACAAAATGCTCCCCTCATCAGTCTTTTTACTCACTTTAATTATTATGTTGCATCAAAACTAGTTTTGCATTATTCTGCTGCTATCCATCTATCATATATTTTATAACTATTAAAACTCTGATCTTGGATGTGTGTGTGTATAATCACATCTGCTCCGAAAAACTAAATTATTTACATATTCTTGCAGCTTTATCCGGTGGAGTCAAAAATCGTCTGATCGATAATAAATCGTCAAATTACCTGAAAAATTCTAGCTTTATTTCTTGAGTTATTTATGAAAATGTTCACAAATGTTTGGAAATAAATGAGATGGGCACGTCACAATGGCTCCACTCGCGCTGTATTCCACACGCAGCGAGTGACGTCACCCTCCGATCCCTCTACCAGCCCTCCTCTGTGATCGCAGCCCACTCCCCTCTTCCTCTCCCCCTCTCTCCACCCCCTCTCTCGCCCTCCTCTGCCCCCCTCTCTCCCACCCTCCATTCCCCCCACTATCTCCCCCCCACTATCTCCCTCTCTCCCCCCTCTCTCTATCCTCCCTCATCACCCCCTCCCCCCTCTCTCCCCCTCTCTCCCCCTCTCTCCCCCCCTCTCCCCCCTCTCTCCCCCCTCTCTCCCCCCCTCTCTCTCCCCCTCCCCCCTCTCTCTCCCCCTCCCCCCTCCCCCTCTCTCTCCCTCCCCCCCTCTCCCTCCCCCCTCTCCCTCCCCCCTCTCCCTCCCCCCTCTCCCTCCCCCCTCTCCCTCCCCCCTCTCCCTCCCCCCCTCTCTCTCTCCCCCCCTCTCTCTCTCCCCCCCTCTCTCTCTCCCCCCCTCTCTCTCTCCCCCCCTCTCTCTCTCCCCCCCTCTCTCTCCCCCCCCTCTCTCTCCCCCCCCTCTCTCTCTCCCCCCCCTCTCTCTCCCCCCTCTCTCTCTCCCCCCCTCTCTCTCCCCCCCTCTCTCTCTCCCCCCCTCTCTCTCTCCCCCCCTCTCTCTCTCCCCCCCTCTCTCTCTCCCCCCCTCTCTCTCTCCCCCCTCTCTCTCTCCCCCCCTCTCTCTCCCCCCCCTCTCTCTCCCCCTCCCTCTCTCTCTCTCTCTCTCTCCCCCCCCCCTCTCTCTCCCCCCCTCCCTCTCTCTCTCTCTCTCTCTCCCCCCCCCTCTCCCCCCTGATGACTCAGAATTTGCTTTGGCTATTCACTTTGTAAGCCAAGCTTGCTTCAATACTTCACATTCACTTAACATGAATGGTGCAGAAAATACTGTAATCTTATGTAATATTGAAAAGTCCTTGCATTTTAAATTTTTGAAGCGGTTGTGGTGACATTTACCAACTATAGTAATAAAAACATGTTCTACTGATTTGATTCTAGGACCACTCCAGCAGTTGTTTTCTGGCAGTGGATTAATCAGTCCTTCAATGCTATAGTGAACTATACCAACAGAAGTGGAGATGCACCAATAACTGTAGGGTATGTGATAGTTACATTCAAATTTACTTAAGACATTGTCATAAGTTTCAATATTCAACTGTATTTCAAATTATTGCTTTGGCCTGGAAAAGTTTTTAAGGAAAGGAAAACAAGGTTTTTGCATATTTGTAAAGAGAAGTTGAGGCTCTGGACAGGAAAAAGCAGAAAGCACAGATCAGGCATTGGCAGCTGTGATCAAGTTTATCCCCGGAGAAATGCGATTGATTCCTAAGAAGGAAATCAGAATGGCAAAAATGGGGCATAAGATAGCCTTGACACTTGAAATTAAAGAAAATACAAAGAGATGTTGTAAATACAGTAAACCCTTGTTCTAGTGGACCATTATTAGACAGTTACAATGGTCTATTATTGCCGATTGTCTGCTATAACCAAGTAAAGTATCATCATTGTATTTAGTTAAAACAAAGAACTGTAAATGATGGTTAAAACACAAAAGGACACAAAGTGTTTGAGTAATTCAGCTGGTCAGGCAGCATCTCTGAGGACATGGATATGATCTGATGTTGGGTCTCTTCTTCAGACTGATGGATTCTGCACTTTGTGTCGTTTCACCTAAACAATATCACTGATCTGCACCAACAAGTCAGTCCTTCTTCACCAGTGACTGCAAGATCCGTTTGTAGCAGCTGCTTTTGCGGCTCATGTTGTAGCCCTTAGCCGTCAGCTCGTTCTTTAGGCTGCTGCCAACACCAAGACGTGCTTGGTCACCGTGGGTGTCCCTCCCCTTTCACCAGTTGCCGCTTCTTCCTGTCGGCTGTTGTTTTGTCCACACCCCGTTCCACTGGCATCTCCTTCTCTTTCTCCCCCGTGGTCACTGACATGCTGCAAGGTGGAGTATGTCAAGCTTCTTCTTGCATATGGTGTGCACAGCCTAAAGTTGTAAGTCAACTTGTTCTATTTGATCTTGTTTGTGCACGTCGGATTGATTACAGTAGTCGAAAAAGGGTGAACCACATGAAGGTTGCAATCTCCCAACCCATTATGTCGGTGACTCCAGGGGAGGAGGTGGTGGTGGTGGATGAGTGGGTGTGGGAAGAGGGTCAGTGGACAGAGTGATGGGTGAAGGAGGAGGAGGCAGTGGGAAACAGACAAAGCGATAGCCAACAAGAAGCGGCAGCTGGTGAGAGGGCAGGGAGGCCCATGGTGACGGATCGTGTCCTGTTGGTAGCAGCGGCCTGAAAAAAGCTTTGTCCCCAGGGGCTACAACATGAGGTGCAACAACAGCCACATCACCCAGACCATGCGGTGGGTGAAGAAGGGTTTACTGTTGCATCTAACAAATCGGGGTGGCATTGGAAAGTGAGGGCTGTAAGCGGCCAGGAGGTGGTGCTGGGATGGAGTTGCCAGGTCCGACCGCTATAACCGAAATCCGTTATAAAGGGATCCATTAAAATAAGGGTTTACTGTATAGCACCCATCAGAAATAAAAGTAGTCATTTATCTCTAGAGCCACAGAAAATTGGCATGGTCCTCTTGAATATTTCTCCTTTTAAACCACAGAGAAAGACATGAGGACTAGGGAATTTAGAATAGTTAAAGACTTAAGAAAAGTCTGTTTTGCAATGGAGGAGTTGCAGGACATCTTGAGACTCGTGAAGATAGATAATCGCATACAGCACATAATCCTCCAACAGGGTGTGTTTAGAGTTGGTCAGCATGCTTTTTCATGTGGGAAATCGTGTCTCACAAATTTGAATGAGGTTTTTGAAGAATCAACCAAGGAGATTAATGAGGCCAGGGCTGGGGAAATTGTTTATGTGGACTTCAGCAATGTCTTTAATATGAGTCTGCAGAGGAGGCTGTTCTGGAAGGTTAGATCCCATGGGATCCAGGGAGAGAATAACCGGATACAGAATTGGCTTCAGGGTAGGAAGCAGAGGGTGTGGCTACAATGTTTTTAGCACTCATTGCTGTTTGTCACCAATAATCAATGCTTTGAATGAGACAGTATAAGGCAAGATTAGTAAGACAGCCCTTAAGCTGAGGGTAGAAACATAGAAACATAGAAATTAGGTGCAGGAGTAGGCCATTCGGCCCTTCGAGCCTGCACCGCCATTCAATATCATCATGGCTGATCATCCAACTCAGTATCCCATACCTGCCTTCTCTCCATACCCTCTGATCCCCTTAGCCACAAGGGCCACATCTAACTCCCTCTTAAATATAGCCAATGAACTGGCCTCAACTACCCTCTGTGGCAGAGAGTTCCAGCGACCCACCCAGGATTTCCCCCTTATCCTTAAGCTGTGACCCCTTGTCCTGGACCTCCCCAACATCGGGAACAATCTTCCTGCATCTAGCCTGTCCAACCCCTTAAGAATTTTGTAAGTTTCTATAAGATCGCCTCTCAATCTCCTAAATTCTAGAGAGTATAAACCAAGTCTATGCAGTCTTTGTTCATAAGACAGTCCTGACATCCCAGGAATCAGTCTGGTGAACCTTCTCTGCACTCCCTCTATACTCCCTGCTCCTATACTCAAATCATTTTGCTATGAAAGCTAACCTACCATTCGCTTTCTTCACTGCCTGCTGCACCTGCATGCCTACTTTCAATGACTGGTGTACCATGACACCCAGGTCGCGCTGCATCTCCCCTTTTCCTAATCGGCCTCCATTTAGATAATACTCTTATAGATGTGCATAAAATCATGAGGGGAATACACAGGGTGAATACACTGTCTTTTTCCAATGATAGGGATATCAAGACCTAGAGGGCATAGTTTTAAAATGGGAAAGATTTATATAATAGGAACCTGAGGGGCAACCTTTTCACAAAAGGTGGTATGTAATTGGAACAAACTGCTAGAGGAAGTCCTTAAAGCAGGTACAATAAAAATATTTTTAAAACATTTGGACAGGGAGATGCATACGAAAGGTTTTGAGGGATATGGGCAAAAGGGACTAACGTACTGTGTAGGGCATCTTGGTCAGCATGGATGAGTTGTGCAGAAGGGCCTGTTTCTGTGCTGTATGACTCTATCCCTTAATAATTTCTTATGTACGAAACAGAATTAATAAACCATTGCTAATGTTAAAATTGTGCTTTGAACATGACTATGTTTTATAATTTTTAAATTTAAAGTTAATTTTTTTGTTTAAATTACAGCCAGCTTGGCACAGCATATGTCTCCGCTACAACAGGTGCAGTAGTGACAGCTCTTGGCCTTAATTCACTAACTAAGGTATCACTGACTTAGATACATGCATGTCTTATCCATAATTGGATATTGAAGCTGTAACTGGCACATTTTGTGATAATGAAACTGCAAATGACTTGACCTAAAGTATATGTCTGGATGCTGGAGAAACACAGAGAAAATGCTGAAGAAACTCAGTGGATGAGGCAGCATCTATGAAGCGAAGGAAATAGGCAACGTTTTGGTTCGAGACCCTTCTTCAGACTTCTTCTCGACCCATAGATGCTGCCTCACCCGCTGAGTTTCTCTAGCATTTTTGTCTACCTTCGATTTTCCAGCATCTGCAGTTCCTTCTTAAACATTTTGACCTAAATTATATGGTAATTTCTGGTATAATATGCAAGAAAAATTAATGTAAATATTAAAGAGATTTAACACTAATATTCAAAATATTAATATATTTTACAGGTATAAATCTCTTGCTCAGGATATAAAAACAGTGGCTAGCTGATCAGATCTAATATGATTTTTAATATGAATCTAATACTTTGTTCATTGACATTCTTAGAAACATAGAAAAATAGGTGCAGGAGTAGGCCATTCGGCCCTTCGAGCCTGCACCGCCATTCAATGTGATCATGGCTGATCATCCAACTCAGTATCCCGTACCTGCCTTCTCTCCATACCCCCTGATCCCTTTAGCCACAAGTGCCATATCTAACGCCCTCTTAAATATAGCCAATGAACTGGCCTCAACTACCTTCTGTGGCAGAGAATTCCAGAGACTCACCACTCTCTGTGTAAAGAATGTTTTCTTCATCTCGGTCCTAAAGGAATTCCCCCTTATCCTTAGACTGTGACCCCTTGTTCTGGACTCCCCCAACATCGGGAACAATCTTCCAGCATCTAGCTTGTCCAATCCCTTAAGAATTTTGTAAGTTTCTATAAGATCCCCCCTCAATCTTCTAAATTCCAGCGAGTACAAGCCGAGTTTATCTTCTTTTGTTAAGGAGTCCCTAACGCATCAAGGATAACTTGATTCCAATACAGTACAGTAAAGTAGCTGATAAGACCAAAGTGTTAACTACAGATTCTGTCAGAGTTGCGGTAGGAGGTGCTTGATGGGCCGACTGGGTGCTAGATAATTTGTGATGTTATGCATTCTTTCCACTATTGCTGTTGGACTTTTAAATTTGCCCAGTGAAAGGAATTCAGGTTCTAAGCTGCCTTTCTGAATATCACTTTTCCAGTTTGAACAGTCATGGACCAGGAATTCCCACAAGTCACTGAAATGTTACAATTTTCCAAAGAGACTTTGAGATGATTGAAATGTTATCTCTCTAATCTCTGGTAATAGTTTGCTATGGCAGAGATCAGAACAGTGTGTCTGTTTTGTGATTCTGATGTTTGGTATACAATCGCTACAGCCTGTCCATTGAAGCCCACTATATAATAAAGAGCCGGGGTTCCGAGACTGGTAGATGTCTATGCCACAGTTTCTCTCTAAGGATTCTGAGGCAATTCTGAGCTGCTAAGCCTGTGTTCAGAACAACGAAAAGGTGGACAAGCGAGGGCATTGAGAACCTACAATCCTGCTTTGACTGCACGGATTGGAATGTGTTCAGGGAAGCAACCACAAACCTTGATGAGTATACGGACACTGTATCATCATATGTCAGCTTTTGCGAGGACAGTTGCATTCCAACTAAGACCCGCACATGGTTCAACAACAACAAGCCCTGGTTCACTGCAGAACTCAGACAGCTCCAACGGTCTAAAAAGGAGGCCTACAGGAGAGGGGAAGCAGACCTCTACAGGCAGGCCAAGTACAAGTAGAGAAGAGGAATCGGTGCTGCCAAGGAAAGGTACTCTGAGAAGTTGAGGAGCAAGTTCTCAGCTAGTGACTCTTCTTCAGTTTGGAATGGCCTGCAAGAAATTACCAGCTACAAGACGAAAGCCCCCCGCTCTTTGGACAATCGTTAGCTGACCAACGACCTGAATGAGTTTTTTACTGCAGGATTGAAAATCAGCAACGTAACCCTGGTACCCCCTCCTCAACCAACACAGCCAGACCCCAGTCTACAAAGAATGGACCCTGCACCCTCTCCTTCCCATTCACCACTTCACACCTACTGGAGTCTTGACAAGACTCCAGTATGAAAAAACTGGACCATTTCCCACCCCAACTAACACTTCACACGCACTCACAGCCTGACCTCAGTCTGCAAAGACTGGGCCTTTCTACACCCACCCCCCTCCAATCACCACTTCGCACCCAATCACCCACACCCTCAGTGCTGCACAGAGGAGGTGGAGAGGCTTTTTAGAGGACAAAAGAGCCGGAAATCTCCAGGACCCGACAATGTTTCCCCCTCTACTCTTAAGCTCTGTGCCAAACAGCTAGCACTGGTCTATACAGACATTTTTAACCAGTCCCTGCAAACATGTACTGTCCATGCCTGCTTCAAAATCTCCACTATTGTCCCTGTACCCAAAAAGGTAATGACCACAGGCCTGTCGCACTGACCTCTGTAGTCATGAAGACACTCGAAAGCCTTGTGCTGGTCAAGCTGAAAAATATCACAAACCCCCTGCTAGACCCTCTGCAGTTTGCATATCGGGCCAACAGATCTTTGGATGATGCAGTCAACCTGGGCCTGCACTTCATCCTACAGCACCTAGACCGCCAGGGGACCTCTGCGAGGATCCTGTTTGTTGATTTCAGCTCTGCATTCAACATCTTTGTGCCAGAGCTACTACACTCCAAACTTTCCGAGTTGACTGTGCCTGAATCCCTCTGTCAGTGGATCACCAACTTCCTGACAGACAGGGAACAGGATGTGATGCTGGGAAAGCACATCTCGGACCCGCAAACACTCAGCATAGGAGCACTGCAAGGCTGCGTACTCGCTCCTCTCCTCTCCTCTACTCTCTACACCAACGACTGCACCTCCACAGACACCTCTGTCAAGCTTTGCAAGTTTGCGGACGACACAACTCTGATTGAACTGATCCAGGATGGGGAGGAATCTGCCTACAGACAGGAAGTGTCACAGCTGGCGTCTTGGTGCCGTAGCAACAACCTAGAGCTCAATGCTCTTAAGACAGTGGAATTGATTGTAGCATTTAGGAGAGCTCCCCCCTCCCCTCACCCCACTCACCATCAACAACACCACAGTAACATCTCCAAGGAATTTAAGTGGGGGGCTACCATCGACTCAACAACCAAAAAGGCACAACAGAGGATGTACTTCCTGCGGCAGCTGAGGAAGCATAATCTGCCACAGGCAATGATGGTCCAATTCTACACGGTCATTGTAGAGTCTGTTCTCACCTTCTCCATCATGGTCTGGTTTGGCTCAGCCACCAAGCACGACACCTGAAGGCTGCAGAGAATCGTTCGATCAGCAGAGAAGATTATTGGCTGCAACCTTCCCTCCACTGATGAACTGTACACTGCAAGGGCCAGGAAGCGAGCGGGCAAGATCATCTCTGACCCTTCTCACCCTGGCCACAAACTCTTTGAATCACTTCCCTCTGGAAGGCGCCTCCGGACTGTCAAAGCTGCACAGCCAGACATAAAAACAGTTTTAATCCATGAGTAGTTGCTCTACTCAACAGCCAAAAATCTGTAGCCTCCCTTTGATCTGGTATTTTGTTGGTTCACATGCTTGATCAATGGTGTTTTATCATTAATGTCTTATTATTATTAATGTTTAGTGTTTTCTGAGTCATTCGTAACTGTCACTGTATGTCATGTTGTTAGTTGTGGGCGGACCACAAAGGCAAATTCCTTGTATGTGAATACTTGGCCAATAAACTTACTTACTTACAAATGATGAGAGCTGTGAGGGTCTGTAGATTTTGCAATAGATATGGTAGGGGATGCTTGTTTAGACTGGCACATCGGTAGTTTATGAGGTGGTGTCCTCCTTACATTTACACTGGGCTCGTGGTCCTAACTCATGGATTCAAGATCTTCTAACAATTTGCCTCTGCTGTACAACACCATCTTGCAATAATAATGGTCTGTGTTAAGACTCTGAAAAGTAAGGATTATTTTCTATATCTTAAAAACCACTTATCTTCAAAGATTTCTCTGCAAAAATTTCTAAACACCTGTTTTTGCTTTTTTATTATGCGGTATTGTGTGTAGATTGATGATTAAAACAAATGAATTTAATCCATTTTAGAATAAGGCTGTAACGTAACAAAATGTTGAAAAAGTGAAGGGGTCTGAATACGTTCTGAATGCACTGTACTTAAAATCTCTTTGGACTCTCATTAATCTTCTCTGCTAAAGCGCTCTTCTCATACTCCCTGTTTGACCTCCTGATTTCCTTTTTGGGTATACGACTACATACCCTGTACTCCTTTAAGAATTGATTTAATCCCTGCTGCTTTCACTTAATTCATGTCTTAATATCTCTTGTCATCTAGGGTTCCCTACTGTCAGCCTCGCCCTTCATTTTAACAAGAACATGAAACAAGAACACTCTCTCATTTTTAAAAGCCTCCCACTTGTGAATTTGATGACTGAAATTGGGTGATTTTGATTGGAAATGACATAGGTTGAACAGTTTCCCATTTGTCCTGCAGAATAGTTTCACTCCAGTGGGAAGCTAATGAAGTATATGAAGGACAATGTCCTAATTGTAAAGTTGTGAATTTGACTTCAATGGCCGTATAGTTATGGATAAATTAACAGATCAGATTAAATTTCTGAAAGCTTGTCACAGAGGTTTGTTAACTGTCCCGTGTAGTTAAACAGCCATTGGAGGAAATCGGCTTTCTGCGTATCTTCATTCTCAATGACATGATTGCAGAATACACTGTGGAAGCATTTGAAACAATCTTCTGATTGAAATAACAAGTGGATCAATTTTAGCCTTCTCCTGGCACAGGAAACAAACAGTATATTTCATTCA
The DNA here is from genome assembly GCA_963514005.1 of Raja brachyura. The sequence continues at coordinate 31,987,709 of OY740791.1, read as the reverse complement.
CCCTAGAAAGATATCAAGAAACAGTTGAGTGTACAAAAAGCAACAAAGGTAATGGGCACTGAAATCATCCCAGATGTAGTGAAGGTGTGTATTCTACAATTGGTTGCTCTGTTAACCAGACGGTAGGAGGTGTCCAACAATATGAAAAATGACTTGAATAGGTTCCTTCCACAAAAATGCAAACCTATCTATTTTGGCCTCTTCCCTTCACCATCCCCTCCCCACCAGCTAATTTCAAGAGGGAAGGTGAACACATACATCAGGCTGCTGTTCATCGACTATTGCTTGGTGATCTACATGATAATTCCCCCCAAACTCACCAACAAGCTTTAAAAACTGGGCCTTTATGCCTCCTTTTGCAATTAGATCTATGTTCCTCATCAATAGCCCTCAATCAATGTGGATTTGTCACAACATCTCCTCATTGACCTTCAGCACAGGAGCACCTCTGTGCTGCATTGTTTAGCTCCTTCCCCCCCCCCCCCCCCTCCCCCACACACACTTTATGCTTATACTTTGTGGCTAAGCCACAGCACCAATGCCATCCTATATTTGCTGACATACCACTAGTTTAGAGAGATTTGGCATATTATCAAGTGATCTGACAATCTTCTGCAGATACACTATAAGTAGTGTCCATACTGGTTGCATCCTGGCTAGTATGGCAATTCAAGCAGGAAACAACACAGCCTTCCCCACCAATTGAAGCATCTGCATGAAGTACAGCCTTAAGAAAGAGGTGTCTGACATCAAGGATGCCCACCATCGGTGTCAGGCCCTCACTGTCTCTTGTCCAAGAGATTCAGAAGCCTAAAATCCCACATCACTGGGTACAGGAATAGCTACTTAATACAACCATCAAGTTCTTGAACTGACCTGCACAGCCCTAATCTAACCTCAGCAAGTAACACTCCAGGCAACCTCTTATACTGCCATGAACTTATTTTCTCATTGTCTTTTTGCACAAATGTCTTTTTCTTGCACAGCATTTTTTTTTCACTGTCTTGGAAAATTTATGTTTTTGTGCGTTGTCGGAGTCTGTGCCTGTGATGCTGCTGCAAGTAATCATTTTGTTGGACCTGTACGTCACTGTACTTGTGCATAGGACAATAAATACTTGACTTGAAAATTACTATCCTTAACATTACTATCCTATCCAGCTCAGGAAGAGAGAGATTCATTAATGACCTGCACTGTTCAGATTCATTCATACCTCGTAAAATAAATAATTTTGTGCCTGCATGCCATAAAATCTAGACTCAGGCTGGAATTATTAAGTGACCTGCTAAGATTCACCAAAATGGAGACCGGGTTGTCCTCACGACTTTCAAAGACATTGCTATTGCTGAATTCTGCTATTTTTGTGGTCACAACCAAAACAAAACCTGATCAGCCACATAAATGTTATGGCTGCAAATCCATATTCAAGGCTGGTATAATGACTGACTCACAAGCCTTTTTAAATGGAATTCAGATGCATTATGGAAATACTCTCCACATGCTTGGCTTAGAGCCATTGCAACAGCACTGCACAAGTCTGAACCAATCTAATAAAAGCAGTCTGCTTTATTGGTATATAATCCCTCTGCTCTAAATATTAAAAGCATCATCTTAAACATTCACTCGCTCCGCCACCAGGATTCTGTAGCTGCAATAATATCATATTACAAATACACTGCATTAACTCTACTTCAGCATGACCTATTGCCAGCCAGATGGAAAAAGGCAGTAAGTGCAGTGGAAGTCAGCCTCCAAGTTGCACACTAGTCTGCGTTATGGGAAGTGTAAAGAGTGCCTAACTCCAACAATTTAAAGAAGCATTGCACCACTGCTATCTTGTCTAGTTCTTGATTGGTCAATAAATATATGCGATGTTGTTAATGAAGTTCATCGTGGAATGAATAATAAAAGAAAACTGCTTTCAGGGGATATTTAAATCTGAAGCACATGAGCCTCAAGTAAAAATACATTCAAGTAAAATCTATTCAATACCTTTAGCTCATTGAATTGTTTTTTAAACCTATTATGTAATTTAAGTATTTGTGATCTGGGTCTGTTGAAACTAATGACGGGTTTCAAAAGTCAATTGTAATTTCACAGTTTAAGATAACCTAAATAAATACAAAAACCAGAGTACAATTTGGACATTAGTATTTTGTGTGCCACTATGTAGCAAGATAAATAATGTTGTTCACTACCATTTATGAAAATAAACAAAAAGGTAGTGACTCCACATTCCTTAGGGCTCTGGATCTGATTTATTTAATAATTAATATTTTATGTTTAGTCAGACAATATTACTATGTGCATGGGAAATTATTCAGAAGTTGACAATTTAGTTATTTGGTAACTTATTTGTATGTAGTAACATTTATTTAGATATAATAATAATGATTTGAAATTATACTACCTCTAGATTTCTTGTAAAGTAAATAATTAAAGAACCTTTTATTCTATGCAGCATGTTACACCTCTAATAGGACGCTTTGTTCCATTTGCTGCAGTAGCTGCTGCCAACTGTATAAATATTCCTTTAATGAGGCAGAGGTAAGGTTTTCAAAATTGTCAAGCACACATTTAAGAAATAAACTAATCCTATGGGTCGCATGGTATAATGCATCATTACGGTCTTCGGTCTTGGTTTTGCTGCACTGGGAGATATTTAGCACAGATGTTGCATTTCAATAAAATCATTGTGTTCATTTCTCTGCCTTTTGAATAATATAGCAGCATAATAGGAACAGTCCTGTAGACTTTTTCATAAAATTTCATGATTGGATAAACATGAAAAAACAGAATATGATTAGAAATTACAAAGATACCCTCGATACTGTAAATGAATCCAAATGCTACAAAACTCTCAAACCAAGAGTCAAAGTCATTAAACCATCCTTCTGTTTAGAATGGATCTATATGCTAGGAGGAAACATGTACATAGAGACCTTTTGATTAAACACAATTTTAAGTAATGTTTGCTCTTTTTAAATCTTCCATCGTTAGCCAAGTGGATGGAGTGCTGACATTTTTAATCCTATAATTTCCCTTTACTGCTTTAAAATAAACAAGTATGCTATCTATTGTATAGTTTTATTAACCTTACAAAATGAACAAAATGTTTCTCAGAAGAATATGACTTAAATTACTAAAGGCACTATTCAGCACCCTCTAGCATTGGTCAATACCAAAACCTATCTTGTATTTCTGAAACAAGGATATAAGTATCGTAATGAGCAATATATTTGTTGAAAGTTATGGAACTTTATGTTGGTTTATGGCATTTACAGTAAAGAAGGATATAGGTCATAACACAGTAAATGCATTCTTCTAAAATTTGTAATATTTGCATTTTAGGCTCATAAATATAAATAATAATCTGGTTGCTTGTGCTGTAAAACAATATAAATACTGCTTTTGGAAGCAGTAAAGTGCTGTTTTTTAAAATTTAGAAAGGCACCCAAAGCATAATTCCATGGATTGTAATTAATTGTAGTATTTTTACAGCCATGAGCAAATATCTGTTAAACATTCTGGAAATAGCAATAATCTGCGATAATTTATTCCAAAGGGAATTGAAACATGGAATACCAATAACAGATGAGAATGGCAACCGACTCGGAGAATCAACAAAAGCTGCTCAACAAGCTATCGTACAAGTAATAATCTCTCGGATTCTCATGGCTGCTCCTGGAATGGGTCAGTAGTACTACAAGTAAATAGTTTTAACAATTTCGTTATATGTGTCATTCTGGTTAGCATATTTTTTGCTCTTTATTTCTGTTGATTATTAATACATTGTGTTGTGATCACAAGGACGTGCTTTTATATGAGAACCATCTTATCGTAGTTTGGCGGGCTTGTAATTTCTACCCATCTTGATGGTTGGCTATTAAGTTTACAAATGACTCCAGCTGGCAAGTGAAAACTGGAAAACAAATGTTATCGACCATACTAATATGTTTCATAAGTTTCAAACTGAAAGCTGGAGAATTCTGCAAAATTGTGTTTTTACTTTTAGCATGCCCAGATATTGGTTGTAAATTCAGTTGTATATTTTATTTGCAGGCAATTTCATTGACCTAAAATCCAAATTGTGTTGTTCCAAAAATTGAATGTTCTTTTTGTTTCAATTGTGAATAACATAGTTTAATGTTTTTTTTATTTTTAGCCATTCCTCCATTTATAATGAATGCATTGGAAAGGAAAGCCTTTTTAAAGGTAAGTTTTTTATGGTTGTCTCTTAAATTATTCATCATTCTAGGGTGTTCAGCAATATTCATTTTGCCGTTACTTTAAACAAAACATCAATCAAGTTATTTATTCAATACATGGAGGACCGTTCATTCAAAGGTTAATTGGGAGAGGCCGTTTGCAGATAAAGGAGTATCTGACAAATGAGAGGCTTCTAAAGGGCCTGTTCTACCAGCACCCGACTCCATGCGGTGAGCGCGACCAAACTGGAAGCGGGGGTCGCGCGGAGGTCGGGTGATCCCCGTACAGGGCCGATCCCACCAGCATGCGCCTGCATGCGGCGAGCACAACCAAACCGGCAGCGGGGGCCGCGCGGAGGTCGGGTGAGTGGCACGACGCAGCGCGAACTTGGAGCGAAGTTCGCAAGGTAAGTTCTCAAGGACAGAGAGGGACACAGAGAGGGGCACGGAGGCACACAGAGGGAGGGCCACGGAGGCACACACAGAGAGGGTCACAGAGGCACATATGGAGAGGGTCATGGAGGCACGACATCGAGGCGGTGCGTAATGCATCGAGGCGACTGCGGGCTGACAGGCCATTGCCACGTGGAATTTTTGAACAAGGTCAGTTTTTCGGAGCCCCGCGCGATGTCGGGACCAGCTCCACACAACTCCGCACGGCTCCGGCGATCGAAGTGGGACCGGCACCGCGAGGCCGGACGGCTCAAGCGACCACGTTAGGTCGCGCTCACCGCATGGAGTCGCATGCTGGTAGGACAGGCCCTTAAACATGTGTTTGGGAGAGATCAGCCTATGCAAAAAGAGTAAAGGACAAGGTTGGCAGGATTAGGAAGGCTTGCTTGATGAGGGGTATTGATGCCCTAGTCAGCAAAAAGGAGGCATATGTCAGGTATAGAGAGCTAAGATCAAGCAAATCCCTTGAGTATAAAGGATGGAGGAGTATACACACTTTTAAGAGGGAATTTGACAGGGTGAGAAGAGTACGTGAGATAGCTTTGGCAAGTAAGGTAAAGGAGAATCCTAAGTGATTCTGCAAATATATTAAAAGCAAAAGGGTACCTAGGGAGGGAGTGTGTCCCCTTAAAGAACAATGTGGTCATCTATGTGCAAGTATTAATTAAATACTCACGTAGAGAAGGACCTGGAAACTGGGAATTTGCAGAGGATAATCTTGATATCTTGAAGCATATCCTCATTACAAAAGAGGAGGTATTGGCAGGCTTAAAGCTCATAGAGATGGATAATTTCTAGGGCAAAAGCAAAGAGATCCCAGGATGTGGGAATCCAGGTAAGAGATTGCTGGGGGCCAGGCAGAAATATTTGTACCATCGTTAGCCACAGGTGCGGTATAGGGACCCAGGGTAAATTAACTATTTGGATAAAAAATTGGCTTTGTGGAAGGGATCGGAGGGTGGTAATGGGGGGTTGTTTTTAAGATTAGAAGCCTGTGACCATTGGTACACCACTAAGTACAGTGTTTGATCCACTGTTGGTTGTTACTTATATTAACAATTTGAGTAAGAATACAGTTGGCATGGTTAATAAGTTTACAGCTGACACCAAAATTGGTGGTACAGTGGACAGTGAGGAAAGTTTTCCAAGATTGGAACAGAATCCAGATCAATTAAGAAAGTGGGCAAATGAATAGTAAGATTAAATGAGAACTTACCAGTTCGAAGTTTGATCTGTATTTTATGAGGAGTTACGATGAGGGACTACGTGAAGACTCCGTCCAGCACGCATGCGCGACATTCTTCAAAGCAGTGGTGTGCTCTTAAAATACAGATCAAACTTCGAACTGGTAAGTTCTCATTTAATCTTACTATTTTATTTTGGAGTCACGTGAGTGACTACGTGAAGACTTCAAAGCTCTGTGATTCCGAACCGTGTACCAGCTCATGCTTCACTCACTGTCTGAAGACCTTTGAGGGAGGAAGTATGTTATCACAATCAACAATAACCTGTCTGTGAACAAAAAAGGTTTATTAATAACAACAAAAAACAGAGAGCTCCCCCCGGGCTTAAATTAAATATTATCTGCAGATTCTAAAATTCTGTCTGCAAACGTAGCAGGTTCCGCCAGCGGCTTATTATAAAACCTTTGGAAAGTTCTTTCCGAGGACCATCCTGCTCTGGTCAGAATGTGGTCCATAGGCACATCCATTCGCCTAGCCGCCGACATGGATGCAGCCCTGGTGGAGTGAGATTTGTAAACATTAGTGTTGACTCCCGCGGACTTAAGCACCTGCTTGAGCCACCTTGAAATGGTTTGGCTCGTCACCTGACCATGGGGTTCTTGTGGCTTATCCATAAGGCTTTTTCTCTCCCTCTTAAGTTGTATGTTGTGTCTATGTATATGGCGAGATGGGTCTTGACACACAGCCGTGGGTCAGATAAATATGCCCGGAACTCCATGACTGGAGGCGTGGTTCCTGGTCTAGTTTGTTTGACCAGACCCTGAATATGGAATGTGATACAGTCCAATGACTCTGTCATGCTGTCCAGCCTCAGAAGGTGGAGAGACTGCACCCTTTGAGCTGACACTAGTACCATGAGCATGACTGATTTCAGGGTAAGTTGTTCCAGCGTGAGTGACCTGGATGGTGGCCATCCCCTAAGGTACGTCAGCACAATGCTGACATCCCAGATCTGAGTGTACCTTGGTCTGGGGGAATTAGTGTTAAAAATACCCCTCATGATTTTGACCACCAGTGGATGGGACCCCAAAGCCTGTTGTCCTGCTGCTGGAACCAAATAAGCTGACAACGCACTCCTGGATGTATTGATGGTGCTGTAGCTGAGTCCATCCCGTTGTAATCCAACCAGGAACTCCACAACACTGGTAGCTGTTGCTGTTCTGTAGGTAGTTCCTGTTTTGGAGCAATACCGTTCCCACTTCCTTATGTTGGTCAGGTATTGTCTCCTGGTGGACTCCCGGTGGGATGCGGTCATAATGTTGATGGCGTCCTCAGACAGTCCCAGGCCCAGTAGAGGTCTTTTTAGAATCTGCAAGCCAGGAGATTGACTCTGTCATGGCACGGGTGACTAATGCCTGACACTGGGTGGATTAATAATACTGGACTTCTGGGGAATTCCAACGGTGTTTCGACAGCCATGTCGAGGGCCACTGGGAACCATGGCTGTGTAGGCCAGTCGGTTATTATCAAGATTCCTGAAGCGGAATCCAATTGAATCTTGCGTAATACACGACTGATGAGGCAGAAGGGAGGAAAAGCTTAGAACATTTTCCCCCAATGCAGCGTAAATGCATCTACTGCTGCTGCCTCAGGGTCTGGTTCCCAAGCGACATACGTTGGTACCTGGTGATTCAGCCTAGATGCAAATAGATCGATATCTGGTATGTCATATTGCTTTGTAATTTCAGCAAATACTTTGGGATTTAACATCCATTCGATGTTATCGTTAAATTTGCGTGACCTGGTGTCTGCCACTGTATTTTGCTTGCCTGGTAGGTAAGTTGCTGATAACCAAATATGTCTTTCGACACACCATTGCCAGATTAGGTTGACCAAATTGTCACATGATATCAACTTTACACCACCCATGTGGTTGATATAAGCCACCACAGTGGTATTATCTAATTGCAACCCGACACGCACGTGATGCGTATTAGATGAATATGTTTTTAAACCATAAAACGCACACAACATTTCTAAGTAGTTAATACCCCGTGTCTGTAGGCAAGATGATTCAAAATTAGTTCATCTGCCCCCTGTGCTGGATTGCATGTTAGTTGCTCCCCAACCCAAAGCACTGACATCCGTTTGAATGGTTAATAAGGGTTGGTGATTATTATGGGACTGGAACTAAGCCTAATGTTCCTTGTCCACCATTGTAACTCTGGAATGGATTTAGCAGTTAAATTCATTGCTCGGTCAAAGTCACCTGAGTTTTTCTTTAGTGCGTGCACTTTTGCTCTTTGTAAATTTTGATAATGCAAAGGCCCAAATTGTACAGCTGGAAAGGTTGCTACCATTTTCCCAATGACACTAGCTACCTGCCGTATGGTTGGCTGATGATTAACCATTAGTTTGTTGCATGATTGTGCCAACTCTGATGCTTTCCCCTTCGGCAGAGTTGCAATCATGCGAATAGTGTCAATCGTAAATCCAAGATAGTCCATGGTTGTGGATGGTGTCAAATTGGATTTATCTGGATGTATGACAAACCCAAAATTTCAAACAAACGTTTGGTGGCTGCTACTGCCAAAACGGCTGTCTCTAAGGTTTTCCCTACTATTAAAATGTCGTCTAGGTATGCCATGACTATATGCTTTTGTTTCCTCAATAATGCCAAAGCAGGTTTCTGGCAAGGTTTAGGTACCTCCAGCCCGCTGCTCAGGCTGCACTAGCGGTGCTGGGCTCGGCTCAGTAGTTAATCCTGCCACCTCTTGCCCCCCCTCCAAAGAACGCTCCTCAACGGGAGACGAACGGGGACGAGCTACACATTTCTTTCCTCTGGTCTTGCTCATTCTTCCTGGAACACAAAGCAGACCACAGAGAAAATACTCACGGCCACAGTAAAAACACTTACTTGTCGGCCCGACTTTCAATATATAGCGGGTGCGCCTTAAACTCCCGTTCGTCGCAGGTGCACTGCATGAACGCTAATGTCGCACATGCGTGCTGGACGGGGTCTTCACGTAGTCACTCACGTGACTCCGAAATAAAATTGCAGATGGAATTTAACTCTAAGTGCAAAGTGTTGCATTTTGGCAAGTTAAATCAAAGCAAGACTTGTACACTAAATAGCAGGGTCTTGGAGAGTATTGTAGAACAGTAACCTAGGTGTGCAGGTACATGCTGTAGTTCCCTGAATGATGCGGGATAAGCAAAAGAGTGTTGAATAAGGCATTTGCCTTCATCGCTCAAGGCATTAACTACAGGAATTTGGATGCAATGTTAGAGCTGTACAAGACATTGGCGAGACCACATTTAGAGTATTGTGTGCCATTCTGCTTGCCCAGGTATAGGAAGGATGTAATTAAACTGGAACTCGTGCAGAAAATATTTACAAAGATGTTACTAGGACTGGAGGGCTTGAGTTATAAGTGGAGACTAGATGGGTTGGGACTTTTTTCTCTGGAAAACAGGAGGCTGAGGTGTTTCCTGAGAGGAATATAGAATCATGCGGGACATACATAAGATTAATGGTCGAAGACTTTTTTCCCCAGGGTAAAATAGTTTAATACTAGAGGGTATATAGTGTAATGGTGAGAGGGGAAAATGTTTATGAGGACCTGAAGGCATCTTTTTCACCAGCTAGGGTGGTGAGTATATGGAACGAGCTGTGAAAGGAAGTGGTAGAGCCAAGTAAAATTACAACATTTAGAAGACATTTAGACAGGTACATGGAGTCAAAAGGTTTAGAGGGAAATGGATCAACTGCAGGTAAAGGGGACTCGCTTGGGTAGGCAGCTGGTCAGTATGGACAAGTAGGTCTGAAAGGCCTTTACCGTGTTGTATAACTATATGATTCTTAAAATGCATGAAATCTTTCATAGTGAACTAAGATTTTAAAAAGCTTCATAAATTGTCAACAGTCTGTTCAAATTGAGTGGAACCATGACCAAGGGAAACAAATTACTGGAACATTGTATTAATACATAAATACTGTTCCTAACTTTAAAAAGTGTAGAGAAATACGCTTTACCAGCATGATGGTGAAGAATGTTTGTGCAGTGATGATATTCAAGGCCAAAAGGATCATGGCTTGCAATTGAGTAGCATTTTATTTGCTCAAAGATAAATTCCAGGTCACTGTATTCCATTTTCTTTTGTTTAAAAAAAAATTCCGTGATGCATCATTTTAAATATATTTTATTAGTTTGCCTCATTTGTGTTAATATTTTCATATGTACTATGAATGATAAGTGTAGACAAGCACTTCTACACTTGTCTACACTTATCATTCATGGTACATATGAAAATACAGACACAGTACGTGATTCAAATACAACTTTAATCAGCACTGAAACTTAACAGCATAAAGGATAATTGGTTGTCAGTACATCTTAGCTGCTCAGACTGGAAGTGCCGGAAACAAGTGTTAGTATAAGTGTTACAGTGGGGTGGAGTTAGTGATGCTGGCTTATGTGTGATTGGTTAACATGCAACATCAATCTACATCCTTCCCCCTAAAGGTTAAATGTGGAAGGGCACCCATACCATGGAGTTAAACATACTCGCAATATCTGTCTGGTGGTCTACTAACAGGGCCCGAGTGCGTGCGGACCAAACCCTTTCCCCCCCCCACCTGAAAGATGAGATGGAGAGCCTGGAAGCGAGAATGGCGCAGTGGAGGCTTGTGGTGACAATTAAAGTTCAAGACATAGAAGGACAAATCCACTCTACATGCTTTTGGAGGGGAGGTGCTGGTTCCTCTGGGCAAAAACAACTTGAAATGTGTGTTGAAAAAAAACACGAGGAAATTGACCTTCTATGTCTTGAACTTTAATTCAGTTACTCTGCTTGGCAATCATGCCTGTCAGGAACTGAGGCTGATTTCCTTTGACAAAACGGTCCACAAGCTGCAAATTTCCTTGGACCCACTGAGTGAATTCCCTGATCTTTTCGGCAACAACCTAGGGAAGTTGCCCGTGACCTACAAGATTATTACTGACCCCGAAGTGACACCCGTCATCTGACCCCCACACCGATTGTCATTTGCCATGACTGACAGGGTTCACACTGAGCTGAAGGACCTGGTCTCCACAGGCATAATTGAAGCAGTCAGCGACCCCACCGACTGTCTCAACCGTGATTGCCACAGTCAAGAAGGGAAAAAATGAAATTTGTCTGTGCATCAACCCGAAAGACCTGAACACTGTCATTAAGCGCCCAAACCATCCCACTTCTGACACCATGTAGACAAGCACCAGACACAGTACGTGATTCAAATACATCTTTAATCATGGAAACTTTCGGTCTGAACGAAATTTAGTTGCCTTGCAGTCATACATATAATAAATAACAAAACATACAATAAACACAAATTTAACATCCACCACAGTGAGTTCACCAGACACCTCCTCACTGTGATGGAAGGCAAAATCTTAAGTCTTTGTCTCTTCCATTCGTGTTCTTCCTCTTCCTCTGCGCTGAGGCGATCCAGGCCTCCGATGTTATAACCCCACCGGGCGCTGTAAGTAAGTCCCGCGGTTGAACGCGAACGGGCCAGTTCAAACTCCGCGGCCCAGGGTGGTCGAAGCTGCTGCCCTCCAGTCCAGCGGACGCAGCTGTTGCCGCGGGAGCTCTGGAAAAACAGGTCACCAACCTGTGACCTGCGAGCTCCCGACGATGTTGTCCACTGGGCCCGCAGCCGATCCTCCGAAGTCGCTGCTGCCGCCGCCACCGCCACCGGAAAGCCGGCACAGCCCCGAGTCGGAACGCCGGAATGCCTGAACCCGACACAGCCCCAAAGTCGGCCAGCCTCGCGCTGGTAAGTCCTGGCTAGCTCTGCCTCCAGAGCCTCGAGGTCGGTCGCAATTGGAGGCTGCCAGATCCGCCATTAGGCCTCAGCACAGACGGAGACAGAGGATACGACAAGAAAAGTCGCATCCCCCCGAAGGAAGAGACTAAAACGTTTCTCCCACCCCTCCCACACACATACACAACATACTAACTCAAATTAACACACCATTCAAGACAAGAAAACAACAAAAAAAAGAAAAAACAGACGGACTGCAGGCGAGCCGCAGCTGCCAAGGCAGCGCTGCCACTCCAAGCACTGAAACTTAACAGCATAAAGGATGGTTGGTTGTCAGTAATCCTAGCTGCTCAGACTGGAAGTGCCGGAAACAAGTGTTAGTATGTGTTACAGTGGGGTGGAGTTAGTGATGCTGGCTTATGTGTGATTGGTTAACATGCAACATCAATCTACAATAAGGTACTGAATGAAATAGGCACTTGAACAAGGAAATGAATTTCAGAGTGGTACGGGAAAACATTATTCAGAAAAAGATTGATTAACATTTCAGAGACAATGTTTTCCCTTTAACTGCAGTGGTATATTTACAATATTTTAATTGACCTGTACATTAAAGAATTATCTTATTGTTAATAATTTAATGTTTGTTCCTGTCCAATTCTATGTCTACCAAGTAGAAGTTAGCAACCATGTTCATGTTATTTTTATAGGTGATTACTTTGGCAGCTCTGATATTGACAAGATTGTTGTTCTTTCCATTTTTATAGCGATTCCCATGGATGAGTGCACCAATTCAAGTGGGGTTGGTGGGAATCTGGTGAGTGGATTTTTTTTAAACTCCCTACCTTAGTATATTGCCTGTAGTAGTTGTAAAGATTAGCCTTTTCAATTTGTTTTTAATGGAAATTTTCCATTTTACATGGATTCATTACCACCCTAAAAATAAAATAAACTTTGAAATAAAATGTTTGGTGTTACATCAGTTTTGAAAAGAACCTTTCAGTTTGCTCCACTGCCTTGTTTTGCATGGATTTCTCCGCCTAATCCTCTTGGATTCTAAGTCAGGGATCCTATTTTTTTTGCGGCATTGTAGTTTCTTCAGTCCATTGTTTTAATTTGTATGGTTTATGTTATTTTAATTTTTTATGCATTATCATTTTCATATTTTAATAGTTTTTATGTCTCCAGATGTCAGAGACAAAAAAAGTTATTAAAATCAATGGCAACTTATACATCTGACAAAGCTGCAGCCTTTAGTTCCTCCAGCTGTAGAGTTGCCAAGATAGCCCTTTTCCATCCATCTCAGGTAAATGGTGAGATGGATCTATAGCCAGTAGTGATACCAAGCATGAGAAGGTGGGTGAGCATGAGCCATTTTTTGGGGATGTGTGTTTCATTGGTATTTATAGTCATCCCTAATTGACCTCGAGAAGGTTGTGGTTACCCATTTTCTTGAACTGGACAGTCCAATTGAATGGCTTTCTAGGCTATTTCAGAGGGCATTTAAGAGTAGAACATATTGCACATCTCCAAAGTTATGAATAGGCTAGTCTGGAAATTTATGGTATATGTCCTCCCTTGAAGGATGTAAATGAATCTAGTACATTTTTGATCATCTTTCCTAAGGCTAGGTTTATATTATTCAACATAATTAATTGAATTTAAATCCCATACCAACCGTGGTGAGATTTGATTGCACCATTCTGAATTGTTAATCCAAAACTATATGTTACCAGTCTGGTAAATTAATCATTGCTCCAAAGCCATATTTTCTTTTCTTTTCTGCGGTTTTCTCTGCATAAGGAAAACAAAACAAGCGTTCATGATTTTATAATAAACTAGTCCAAGTGGGACCCGTTGGGCCCCGTCCCCAACGCAATAATCCACCACTCACTTGTTCCCCCAACGCAACCCATTTCCACCACTTACCCGTTCCCCCAACTTAACCCGTTCCCCCAACGCAATATTCCACCACTCAGCCATAGTCCCCACGGGAGGCCTGGTCCCCAAACGTAACCGTTACCCCAACGTAAGATTCCACCACTCACCCGTTTTCCCCCACTGCAACCCGTTCCCCCAATATAATATTCCACCACTCACCCATAGCTCCCAACTGTGCAGGTCGGCTCTTTTTTTCACCCTCATTTTAAATTTTTTTTTAAATGCAATTGCACTAAGATTTAATGTGATGTAGGTGCCACCAACAAGGCCACCTTTTATTATCCAAATCTAATCGTTAAACTTTGCTGTTTTGGGTTAGGCTGGCAGATTCTTTCCCTGAAGGACATTTGCTGTGAAGGACTCGTGGTCCTGTCCCATGGTACAAGTTCATTTCAAGAGCTCTCCCGAGTTTGCCCTAATTCGAACTCTGAGATTTACGGTAATGACCGCTCGTCGGTACTCAGGGCTCTCGTGGACATTTTCAAACATGTTGAAAAATCTTCACAAGTCTTCTTGAGCTTACCTGCCGTTAGCCAGTCTTCCCGAGTACCTGCCGTTAGCGTTACGAGCTGCTAAGAGACATCCCCGAGCTCCGACGTACCCGCTACGTTCATTCTCTGTGCTTACCACGTATTTGATTTTTTTTAAATTCGGGAGAGGTCTTGGAATGAACTCATACCGTGGGACAGGCCATAAGTGTTCTGGGACAGCAACATTGCAGCCGGTAGGGCATCGTGACGTCATAACTGCCTAACTGCCAGTCTCTCTTGGTCTCTATCAATCCTTGAAATCTCACTCCCCTTGAAGCTGCTGATCCCATTGTCTCTGTCACCACTCCCTCCCTCTCCTTTTTCCAACCCGCAGTCACTCCCTCCCTCACCTCTCCCCTTTTGCACTCCCCCACTAAAGACAATGTTTAAATAACAATTCTTCTCCTTCCATCCCCCACTCCGTCAACTCTCCATCAACAATAGCTTGTGTATTTGCAGCAGAGATCACATTGTGATGTCATTTTCGGTTGTCGTAATGTTCATGGCAGCTTGTGTAAATGAGATCCCATTGTGATTGGAGGACCATGAGATGGCATTGTGACATCATTACTGGAAGCTGCTGGAAGAGTCTCCCTCTCAAAGGCAGTTATTATTTTCAAAGTTGGCTCTTTTTAAACTTTAAATATCAATAACTCTCTAATCTATTCTCATGATTTTGTATACCTCTGTAAGATCTCCCCTCATCCTCCTACGCTCCATGGAATAGAGACGCAGCCAACTCAACTCGCCCTATAGCTCACACCCTCTAATCCTGGCAACGTCCTCATAAATCTTTTCTAAAACCTTTCAAGCTTGATCTCAACCCTTTCAACCATCTGTCACTGGAAATTATATCTCCCTTCCTACCAAAATATTTAATTAATTTGAACACCTCTTTCAAATCTTTATCCTAACCTTCTCTGATGTAAAGAGAACACTAGCTCCTTCAATCTATCCTATACATCAGAAATTCCTCATGCTGGTGCAATTCTAATAAAGCGCTTCTGCATCCTTCCTAGATTAATATCCAGAATTGAACACAATATATAATCTAAAGCCTATTTATGAAGGCTTACCTTCAATGTCTTGCTTTTGTGTTATATATTTCTCTTACATTAAAACTAAGGATTCTATTTGCTCAAATTTTTTTCTCAATCTATGCTGTCAATTTCAAATATTTGTATGTTTGTACTGCCAGGGATTTACTCTGTCATTAAAATTGTACCATTTAGATATTGATTCCTTTCATTTATCCTATCAAAATACATATCCTCATTTACTGATATGTTCTGTACAAATCTTTTTGTTAAATCTATTGAGTCTGAGTTCTATTGAGTCCGAGTAACATGTTTTCAGAGAATACTAGTTCAGAAGCTGGTTCTCCCACCAATAAAGAATTGTCACTTGCTGCCAATATGACCAAGGTTACATACAGTATTATGTAAAATGTACATTGGTGTCCCACACACAAAAAAGTTCCGAATGTTGAAAGTCTGAAGAAGGGTTTCGACCCGAAACGTTGCCTATTTCCTTCGCTCCATAGATGCTGCCTCACCCACTGAGTTTCTCCAGCATTTTTGTCTACCTCCGAATTTTGAAGCTTGCTTAGCTATTTTCAAGAAGAATGGAATAGGAAAGGAGGTGGTACGAGTGCAGTTAACATTTCCAGCAAGGGCAAGCATAGAAGTTTTCCTCCCAATATTCCAGTATCCCATTATGGAATTGAATATTAGATAAAACAAACTTTAATTGGATATTTTTATTGTTTAATGAGTTGCCAGTCTAAGACCTTTCTTATAGGCAGCAAGTTGTAAAAATAATTACCTTTCTTTAGTCAAGGCACCTAGTTTCTTGACTAACTATGTTGTTGGGTATTATTAACGTAATTGAACCCAACATTTCCTTCCCACAGAATGTTGCCATTCCTTTTTTCTTTCAATGTCAATCCCACCGATTGATGTTCTAACAAGATCCTCCCTTAATAGCATCTTTATGCCATTCTTCTGACCATGTTACTCTGTATTCCACTTAATTTGTGTCTTTAAAATGTTAAGTATTCTGCAATCGCACCCCACACTGCCTCCCTGGCTGCTTCCAGACTGACTGCCAATGCCACCCTGGCCCGCTCGGCCTCGCCGACCCTTCTAGGCTGGGCTGTGAACACCACCTCCGGCTGGCACCGCCTCCCTGGCCACTTCCAGACTGCACCTATCACCATCACCATCACCTTAACCACATTCCTGCCATTCACAGGCCATGACCAATGACTCCAACGATCTGCTGTGGGGGGGAGGGACTGACAAATTGGGAGTATAAAGATGGAGTTGAAGGGGAATTGACTGCAGGAAAAATTACAAAAGATTCTCGAATTAATGGGAAGGAAAGTTCGAGAATGGATAAAAGTGTAAGGTCAGGGCCAATTGCGACTGGTGTGAGGGGGGACGTGAATACGGAGATCAAAGTGTTGTATATGAATGCGCGAAGTATAAGAAATAAAGTGGACAAGCTTGAGGCTCAGTTAGAAATCGGCAAGTATGATGTTGTGGAAATTACAGAGACATGGCTGTAAGAGGGCCAGGGCTGGGAACTGAATATTCAAGGGTATACCTCCTATCGAAAACACAGACAGGTGGGCAGAGGGGGGTGGGGTTACTCTGTTGGTGAGGGATGAAATTCAGTCCCTTGCAAGGAGTGCCATTGAAACAGGAGATGTGGAGTCAGTATGGATAGAACTAAGGAATTGTAAGGGTAAAAAGACCATTATGGGACTTATCTACAGGCCCCCAAACAGTAGCCTTGAAATAGGGTGCAAGTTGAATCAGGAGTTAAAATTGGCATGTAGCAATTTGGATGAGGGGATCCAAAGTAACATTAGCAAATTTGCAGATGACACAAAGCTGGGTGGCAGTGTGAACTGTGAGGAGGATGCTATGAGAATGCAGGGTGACTTGGACAGGTTGGGGGTGGGTGGATGCATGGCAGATGACGTTTAATGAGGAGAAGAGTGAGGTTATCCACTTTTGTGTACAAAACAGTAAGGCAGATTATAAGGATGAGAGGGAATCTTATTGTAGCAAAAGTAATGCTGTAGTTGTTATGGGAGATTTCAACATGCAGGTAGACTAGGAAAATCAGGTTGGTACTGGACCCCAAGAAAGGGACTTTGTAGAGTGCCTTTGAGATGGATTCTTAGAGCAGCTTGTATTGGAGCCTACCAGGGAGAAGGCAATTCTGGATTTAGTGTTATGTGATGAACCGGATTTGATAAACAACCTCGAGATTAATGAACCATTAGGAAGTAGTTTAATCTACAATTGGAGAAGGGTAGATCGGAGGTGTCAGTGGTATAGTTAAAATAAGGGGATTATGGGGCCATGAGGGAGGAGCTGGCCAAAGTGACTGGAAAGATACAATAGCAGGGATGACAGTGGAACAAAAATGGCAGGTATTTCTAGGAATAATACAGAAGGTACAGGATCGGTTCATTCCTAGGAAGAAGAAAGATTCCAAGGGGAATGAGGGGCGACTGTGGCTGACAAGGGACGTCAGGGACAGTATAAAAATAAAAGGGAAGAAGTACAACGTAGCAAAGATGAGCAGTAAGCAAGAGGATTGGGTAATGTTTAAAGAGCAACAGAAGATAACTAAAAACACAATACGGGGAGAAAAGATGAGGTACAAAGGTAGGCTAGCCAAGAATATAAAGCAAGATCGTAAAAGCTTCTTTAGGTATGTGAAGTGAAAGAAATTAGTTAAGACCAAAGATGGACCCTTGAAGACCGAGAAAGGTGAAAGGGGTAAGCCATTTAGAACGGAGTCGAGGAAAATACTTTTTCTCGCAGAGAGTTGTGAGTGTGTGGAATTCTCTGCCTCAGAGGGCGGTGGAGGCAGGTTCTCTGGATGCTTTCAAGAGAGAGCTGGATTGGGCTCTTAAAGATAGGGGATATGTCAGGGGATATGGGGAAAAGGCAGGAACGGGGTATTGATTGGGGATGATCAGCGATGATCACATTGAATGTCGGTACTGGCTCGAAGGGCCGAATGGCCTACTCCTGCACCTATTGTCTATTGATCCTCGCCTCTCCCCCGGCCAGCAGCGGACCAGGCCCAGTTCCAAACCGAGAGTCTGAAGAAGGGTTTTGACCCGAAACGTCACATATCAATGTCACAGAGATGCTGCTGAACTGCTGAGTTACTCCAACGCTTTATGTTCTTTTATGTATTAACCAGCAGTTCTTTTTTTCTACTACTTATACAATGATAATCCCTTATCGATGATAGTGAACAATCGGCAATAACGCCACTATGAGGCCCCCCCCCCCCCCCCCCGCCCCATGACCCATTATAACGAGGGTTTATTGTATGTATTATCTTTATAAAATCTTGCAGCAATACTGTAGATCAGTGTCACTCATGCTTTGAGTCCTACTGTGGCTCACGCCTCCATTTGGAGCTCATGTTGTAGCTCGTGACCGTTGCCCAACTTATGGCAAAATTTGTAATTTCTGTTAAAAAAAAGGAACCACTTCTTCAAATACTGCTGTACACGTGGCAACGGAGTTCGACAAGACAATCTGTCAATTCACTCGACCATGAGAACATGCTCTCGGAGCGCTCTCCAACAACTCCCACGGACTTGCAGTCTGCTAACGAGGATCTTGATTTGGATGTACACTGCCTGTCTGATTTGCCTCAGCAACATCAAGATCCCAAGGTCGCTTTGCTCGTTAACAGCAAGAATTTTTTTAACTGAAAGTCAACACAGGTACTCGGTATAACGTTATGTGTTTATCTGAATTAAAAAAGATATGAGAAACAGAGACTGTCAATCCTACGGCTGCTACCCTTCTTCCATTTGCAGGAGGTCCAGTGCACCCTATCAGTCAAGTCGAGTTACGCTGCTGTCTTTACTCACGTGTCCACAACCTGAGTTTCCATGTTGTTCGTGAAAATGTGCCATCCCTGCTGGGTGTTAAAGCTTGTCACGACCTGGGACTGGCCTCTTTCAGTGCTTCTGTGTGACTACATCATCTGACTACATCTTGTGACTTTACTCAACAAATCCTGACACTATACAAAACGTTGTTTGACGTCAAGTTGGGCAGGTTGCCTGTCAAGTACACAATCACGATTAACCCGGAGGTACTCCCAGTTGTCCGTCCAGCACACAGGATTCGCCATGCTATGCGGGACCGTGTTCAAAGTGAACTCAACAGAATGGTGTCTCTAGGTGCAATTGCCCCCGTCGCTGACCCCTCGGATTGGGTCTCGACCATGGTTGTGACAACAAAGAAAAATAAGGATGAAATACGGATTTGCATCAATCCTAAGGACTTAAACACAGCCATTAAACGACCACACTACCCCATGCGCACCGTGGATGAGATTGCAGAGCAGCTGGCTGAAGCAACTGTATTTACAGTACTAGATGCCAAGAGTTAATTCTGGTAGATTCCGCTGGAACGCAACTCCTCTAGGTTAACTACCTTCAGCACACCATTCGTGTGATACAGATTCCTTTGCATGCCTTTTGGCATAAGCTCTGCTAGTGAAGTATTTCAAAGAGGTATGGTACAATTATTTGCAGGTTACCCATGGTCCATTGTAGCAGATGATATCCTCGTTGCAGGACAAACTATCCAAGAACACAATGCTAATCTAACAAAGGTCCTGGACTACGCCAATGCCATCAACCTCAAGTTAAACCTCAAAAATGCAAATTTAGAGTAAGTGAGATGAACTACGTGAGCCATGTGTTCACTAAAGGTGTCCTAAAAAAGGATCCGGCGAAAACCAGTGGCATCAACGAGCTACCAGTAGCCACAGACGTGCTTAGTCTGTAGAGATTCCTTGGCATGGTTAACTGCCTGAGTAAATTTATTCCGAACTTCAGTGAAATATCAGCCCCACTGCACCAGCTTACCCACAAAGACACTGTTTGGGCCTGGCACGAGCAACAGCAGAGGGCGTTCGATAGTCTTAAGCAGCAAATGTCTTGTGCTCCGACTCTCACTTATTTTGATCCTAAACGACCGGTCACAGTGACTTGTGACACTTCACAACACGGACTAAGCGCAGCATGTATTCAAGATGATGGTAGCAGCAGCAAGCCTGTCACCTATGCCTCGCGCACCATGACTGACACAGAACAACGCTACGCCCAATTTGAAAAGGAGCTGCTAGCAGTCGTTTTCGCCTGCAAGAAATTTAACAATTTTATTTTTGGACATATGGTCACGATTGAACCTGACCACCAACCCCTGGTCAGCATCTTTAACAAGCTGATTCATGCCTCTCCAGAATGCCTTCAACGGATGTTGCTGCAACTTCAAAAGTATGACATCGTTCTGACCTACAAACGTGGTAAGGATATGCACCTGGCTGACCTCTCTAGCCTGCACCCTGAAAGACCTGTGAGGGTCCGCCTTCACCGGATGACGACTTTATAATAATGACTGTCTCTTTTATTCCCTCGTCCTCTGTGGAGGACCACAAAGCTGCTGACTGTACCTTACGGTCGCTCGCCTCCGTCATTAAGCGCGGCTGGCCAGACAAGCACTACAACGTACCACTGCCAGTTCGGCCCTTTTCCGTCCATGATGAGTTAGTACTACAAGATGGTATTATCATAAAAGGCCATAAGGCTGTGGTCCCTGCTTCGCTATACAGCAAGTATTTTAATGCTGTCCATGCAGGGCATCTGGGCACTGAAGCAACTGTCCTACGAGCAAAAATCATGTTTATTGACCTGGTATGGCTGAATACATTCTCGAGAATGTGGCATCCTGTGCAGTGTGTAACAGCTTGGCACCTCATCAACAAAAGCAACCACTTCTCTCACACCCGGCCCCTGCCCTCCCGTGGTCTACAGTGGCAATGGACATATTTGAGTCGACTCGTATTCTGGCTCGTTTGACATCAATCTTAGTAGCCCCACTTCTCACGGGGTAGTTCTAAAACTTGCTCGCCATTTTGCAGACCATGGAGCTCCTTGTATACTGCTACCTGATAACGGTAGTCAATTTACCAGCCAGCACTTTAAAGAGTTTGCTCAACGCTGGGGTTTTCGCCACATCACCAGCAGCCCTGAATATCCTCAGTCGAATGGACTGGCTGAACGAGCTGTCAAGAGTGCAAAACAGCGAAAGGAACGATCCCACAGAGCTAATTCCGATGTGTACCTGGACCTGCTCAACCTACGCAACATCTCCCGTGACACTATCTTGGGTTCACCTGCTCAACGTTTATTGTTATGGCAAACCCGAGCCACGGTGTCTGTTGCAGATCATGCATTGATCCCGCAGGTGGTCCCACCATTGGAAGTCCAGTCCAGGCTGCAACAAAAGCATGACATTCAAAAATAGTGGTATGATAAAACAAGCAGACCGCTGCCACCATTAACCAAAGGGTAGGTGATTCATTTGCAAACTGACAAAGGTCATGACCGTATCTTTTCTGGAATTTCTGGAACTGCCTCTGAGCCACGCCCATATTTGGTCAGTGCTGATGGCGGCACCTACAGATGTAACAGGCAACATATCCTGCCTGTGAATGAGCCGGCTCCACCTCCGTATTATCCGGACCATACAAGTGTACTTCCCTCCACGTCCAGTGGCATCGGTCCACCTGTACCAGCACAACAACCTACTTCTGAAACGGCTACTCTGCCAAAGGCAACACCTCCTCCGCCTGTGCCAAAGTCACCTGTTTCAACACCGGGAATGCCGTTTCAATCTCCACCACCAGTTACACCACCAACTCTATCCCCGGTGGCGAAAAATGGAAATGGTTTATATCGCACACGTGCTGGTCGTGGTGGCAAGCCCACCGTGAAGTCCCCGGGCTACGTTTGACTTTCCTCCAGCTTATTATCAATTGTTATGCATGCCTTATTTTAGTCAATGGTTTTGTATTGACATTTAATTCTTTAAGAGAGAGGATGTAGATCAGTGTCACTCATGCTATGAGTCATACTGTGGCTCCGCCCACTGGTCTAATAGAAAGCCCTTTTCCCTTTCTTCCCCAGTCTTGAGTAGTATGTTAAGATGAAGTTACCTGTGCTGTATTGCTAATAAAAGTCTTTGGATCTTAATCGCTGTACGTGAGTTAAGTCATTCCAACAAATATTCTACAGCATTCTGTGAGTACTTCAAACAATATTGGTTCAAGCATATTTTTAAGCTTTAAAGTATTGTGATCAAAACTCTTAATCAAATTTTAAATTTCTTTCCTTTATTGTTAATATTTGGATATTTCCGATACATTGTGCAAAAGGTTTACATGGAAAATGTGTTGCTTTTTTATCCACTTTACTTTTTTGTACTTTTTCTTATTACAGCTTGGTATTTGCTACACCTCTTTGTTGTGCATTGTTTCCACAGAAAAGGTAAGAAACCCATTCATGTTTTTTGTGCTTGGTACGATTTTACATCTTAAAATCTTTATGCATTTTTTATATTCCTTAGAATATTAAGAAGAGTTAACCAAAGTTAGTTATGCAGTGCTGAAATAAGCTATTCAGCCCACTAATTCCATGCCGATTGTGAAGCACTCATTTGCTCAAATGGCATAATTTTCTCTCCTCGCACAGATGCCGCACAGATTCTACTGCAGTAAAACTTCAGTAATCTGGTACGATCAGGTCTTTGGTGCCACACCAGCTGATTTTCTGGACGATTAAATGTGATTCAATTAATTCCCTAAAATCGTGCTACACGGTACAGGTACACATCTGCTTTTCCAGCAATTGATGGTCCAACACCTCCTTTCATCCGGACAAAATTACGATACGGAAACAATTCTTCGCAGCTGCAGTAGTGGTGGCACTGGCCAAGCAGCTGCGGCTCGCCTACAGTCCGTATTTCTTCTTTTTGTTTTATTTTTGTCTTGTTAGATGTATGTTTTAGTCTATTTTTAGTTGTGTATATGTGGAGGGGTGGGGGAAACTTTTTTAATCTCTTCATTCAACAGGTAAGTGACCTTTTCCTTCTCGTATCTCCGTCTGTGCTGAGGCCTAATATCGTGGAGTTTGCGGCCTTCTGCTGGAAAGGACCTTGAGGGCTGCAGTCGCAGAGGACAAAGACTCACCATCGCGGAGCTGGCTGACTTCAGAGACTGGGTGGCGCTGTGGCTACGACCCGACCTCGGAGCTTCGGAGGCTTTTGCCGCGAGACCTCTGGACGGTAACATCGGGAGCTCGCTGGTTCCTGGTTGGTGACCGATTTATCGGGAGCTCCCGCAACAGCAGCTTCGTCTGCCTCGAATCGCGGAGTTTGAATCTGCCCGTTCACGGAGCTTAAAAACGGCTGCGGAATTTACCATCACCCGGCGGGTGCTTCAACATCGAGAGCCTCGATCACCTCAACGCAGCAGTTTGACTGCCTGACTGCGGGAGGGAGGAGATAAGACTTTTCGCCTTCCATCGCAGTGAGGAAGTGCCTGGAGATTCACTGTGGTGGATGGTTGTGTTAAATTGTGTTTATTATGTGTTTTGTTGCCTTTTACTGTCAAGACTGCATGGTACAAAATTTCGTTCAAAATTGTTTGAATGACAATAAAGGATATTCAATTCAATATGAGCACCCTCATCTTCCCCGTCTTTATTTTTATCCCATCTTTATGTGTTGGAACACCTAAGCAGCTCGGAAGCCAATCGATAGGTGGTGCACATGCACAGCGTGCCACCCAACCCGCACGCGGTAACTCGACCAGCGCACGGTCGAAAGCTTAACTCACGGTTTGACGCTGTCATGGCGGTACAAAGCTGAGGAAGAGGATCTGTCTGTTGCGCCCTGAGGAATTCTTTTTTACATTAAAAGAAAATCTGATTGGCTGAGAGTTGCCCGACTTGAGTTCAAGTGAGTGGGCCCAGCTCGGGAACAGACCGTGAGCACAGCAAAACAGTCCCTGAACAGCAGCTGAGCTCGGTTTGCTATGCACTTTCACGTTAGGTTTTGTGCCAGTAATTATGCTCCGGTGTCTCCTCACTTTTCCCTTCTTGGTGTCTGGATAAATCAACCTGCTGATTGGTATTATAAATGATTATTATGTGATCTCTGTTGGTCTGATAAACGGATAATCCAGAAAGTCTCTGGAACAAAGGGTGCCCGAAAATCGGTGGTGTACCTGTATTATAATAAATCTCGCAAATAAGCCAATATTTATAGGAAGCTTGGAAATGGAACTTTGGTCATTTATATTTTGGTTCATTATTGTCACGTGTACCAAGGTACAGTGAAAAGCTTTTTGTTGCGTGCTATCCAGTCAGCTAAAAGACTATACATGATTACAAGCTGCAAAATTGTGGATATTTTCAACTTTATGAAGACTGGGACGAAAGACCTGCCAGGAGTACATTTGAATAATTATTTTCAGAAGTAACTAAACTGTGGCTGAGGGATTCAGTGAGAAAGCTGGGTGAGATTGGATGATATGGAGCTGGATGTATATCTTGAGATGGTATCTTTAAGTGATTGTGAAGTCATCGCAAGATCATTTTCAACACTTTTTTCTGTTTTGTAGTTCTTTTGCACAATCCGCAAACATTCCCACTTTTCATTTCACTGTACATCTCATATGTGTATGTGACGAATAAACTAAACTTGAAGTCTATAAACTGTATTTTCAGTCTCGGTTACCATGGAGAGGTATAGAAGCTGCTACAAATGAGTTTGTGATGAGGACCAAAGAAATTGAATTTGGTCTGGTCAGTGTTTGGAGAGAAGACATTTCTGCTCATCCAGTGCCATCGCAATACAGCATGGAAACACAAGGCAATTTGATATTGGACAAACATTCTGATAATTGGAGATAGTGTAGATATTGAGATAGCTGGTGGTGGTCATAAAATAGCATATAATTCATACAAATTTTGATTGAAATTGCTGAAGATACAGTGCCCTCCTTGATGTTTGGGACAAAGACTCATCATTTATGTATTTGCCTCTGTAGTCCACAATTTGAGACTTGTAATAGAAAAAAATCACATGTGGTTAGAGTGCACATTGTCAGATTTTAAAGGCCGTTTTTATACATTTTGGTTTAACCATGTAGAAATTACAGCAGTGTTTATACACAGTCCCCTCATTTCAGGGCACCATCTTTGGGACACAACATGTAATGCAAATTAAGTAGTCTTGTTTAGTATTTTGTTGCATATCCTTTGCATGCAATGACTACTTGAAATCTGCGATTCATGGACATCATGAGTTGCTGGGTGCCTTCTCTGGTGATGCTCTGACAGGACTGTATTGCAGCCATCTTTAGCTTAAGCTTGTTTTGGGGGCTGGTACCCTTCAGTTTTCTCTTCAGCATATAAATGGCATGCTCAATTGGGTTCAGATCGGGTGATTACTTGGCTACTCAAGAATTGACCATTTTTTTGCTTTGAAAAACTAATTTGTTGCTTTAACAGCATGCTTGGGATCATTGTCTTGCTGTGGAATGAACTGCGGGCCAGTGAGCTTTGAGGCATTTATTTGAACTTCAGCAGATAGGATGTGTCTATACACCTCAGAATTCATTATGCTACTGCCATTAGCAGTTGTATCAAAGAAGATAAGTGAGACAGTACCTTCAGCAGCCATACATGCCAGGCCATCATACCCCCACTACCGTGTTTCACAGATGAAGTGGTATGCTTTGGATCTTAGGCAGTTCCTTCTCTCCTCCATACTTTGCTCTTGCCATCACTCTGATAAACGTTAAACGTCGTCTCATCCATTCACAAGACCTTTTTCCAGAACTGTGGATGCTCTTTTAAGTACTTATTGGCAAACTGTAACCCGGCCATCCTATTTTTGCGGTTAACCAGTGGTTTGCATCTTGCCGTGTAGCCTCTGTATTTCTGTTCATGAAGTCTTCTGCGGACAGTGGTCATTGACAAAGCCACACCTGACTCCTGAAGAGTGTTTCTGATCTGTCGGGCAGGTGTTTGGGGATTTTTCTTTATTATAGAGAGAAATAATATATAAATTATATAAGAAAAGAAAAATCCTAAAGGTAGGTTCTTCAGACAAGACTGGCATAGTAGCATGGGAGGTGCAGTTGGGGTGGGATGGATTAAGCATTTAAGTTGATTTCCTGATTATGGCTGGATAAATAAGAAAAGAATCGGGTGTGTTGTTCTAGTAACCGAACAATGAAGGAATGGAATTGGAGTAGGATGATCGATAATATTAAATGAAAATTACATACCTGGATTTTCATTGATGTTTAGACAATTTACGGGACATATATATAACTGTCTTGTGATGTATTTTATTTAATTTCTTATAGCTCGATGTCTGTGAGCCGTCTTGAACACGATATTCAGGGTAAAGTTCGAAAGACCAGTCCTGAAGTGGAATATGTTTACTTCAACAAAGGATTGTAAAAGCACAAGATAATTATAGAAAAACACCAAGCGATCCAGTTTGTAGTGAGTTCAATGTGACAGAACTTAAAAACTGTGTTTTTTGTCTTAACTCATTTGTACTTTTACATAGTTTTTTTCAGAAAGCTTATTTAATGATCTAAAAATACTAATCTAAATTAATTCAGATTGAAAATTGTTTCAAATAATGCAGTTTTAAAGAGACAACGGTTTGTGCTGTCTGCATTTATGTAGTCTATTTCTAAAATAACTATCATACTAATGTAAACCTGTCCGTCAACTGACACAGCACAATACATTACTACATTGGTCATTTACTACATTCATCTTATTAATGTTTGTACTGTGTTTAAGGTTATAGCAAGTGTTAAAATTTGCTAATTAGATTAGAACAGAAAATAGATTTTGTGACGATGTCCAGTATTATGCAAACGTAATTATATTAGAAGGTTAGCATAAACATTTCACTTCAAATTTATGTTTCAGGGCTGTATGTGAAAGGATCAGAAGGTAATTCTCCATGAGCTAAATTGTATGCTGTCTGGGCTTTTGCCAGTTGAATAAAGTTTAAATTCCAGACTGAGCACAAAGGACTGAATATTTGAAATAATACAGAGCATGATCCTATGATCAGAAGATGATAATGGTTTTTAAATTTCAAATCTCATTGGCACGTGCAATAAAACTTCAATGTTGCTGTATAAGCACATTCTTTAAAATTTACATTCCTAGATATTTAATGCCTTCAGGATTTTTAAAATTAAGTATGATTATCGTATAATTTTAATAGAAAAAGTATATTGTCTTTTCAATCTTTCAATTAATGAAAGTGTATTGTTTAGATGAAACTGGAAAATAAAACTCGAATAAAGTCAAACTTCAAGAAAAGATAATAACTTTTGTGTGAAATTATTTGTCAAAACACGTGTTTAAAGAATAATAGTGCTATAATCTTTTTACACAGATGTTGTCATTGAAGAAAAGTAGGCTACAAAACTAAATGATTGCAGTTGTCTTTGCTAAAACTTGATACTAATGCAGCAGTGGGAATGGGTGGCTTTCCATATCCTTGTTAATTTTACTTCATTTATCCATTGTTCAGCGCTAGAACACAGTAATTTATTTGGATCAAACACATTTTTCATGGTGGTCACTGGATTAACTTTTCTAATAAAATCTTTGCTGATCTCTAAATGAAGATATTAATGAACAATGTACAGCGACTGATATTTTCATTGGTTGGTGAGAAGCCAAGCATAATGGGAATTAAAGTCTCTGAAAGAGCTAAATGGACAAAACTCTATTACATGTAACAGCTCAAACTTGGTGGCCTCTGTCTTTCCAACAGTCATCTTTGCTCAATATATATTTTTTTGTTGAATTGTAATGGTTTCTAGCTCCCAAAGCCTCAAATTCAAGTCATTACTATGTTTTAATTGTCTCATGGCCTTCCTCAATTTGATCACTAACTTCTTCCCAACCTACAATTTCTGGATTAATTATTCAAATTTCTCATGCCTCATCCCCGTTCCCATTGCCAATTCAAATTATATTCAAGTAAATCAGCATCTGGTATGTCATTAGCTATCCCAAAATGGTCAAAAGCATAGAATAGGGTAGGGAATGTGGTACAAAGAAAATAGACAATTGCCTGTTTCTTATGAAATCGGATCTACAATACGAATCCAATTCACAACTGAATTTCCAAAAGTTTTTATCAAATTTTGAATGCAAGTGTGCCCACAGCACACACTACCGTTAATCTAACATTGCTCCAAAAATTTCCGATCACATAAAATGGACGATAATAGAAACCTAGAAAATAGGTGCAGGAGTAGGCCCTTCGAGCAAGCAGCGACATTCAATATGATCATGGCTGATCATCCAAAATCAGTACGCCGTTCCTGCTTTCTCCCCGTATCCCATGATTCCAGTAGCCCTAAGAGCTACATCTAACTCTCTTGAAAACATCAAGTGAATTGGCCTTCACTGCCTTCTGTGGTAGAGAATTCCACAGATTCTCTGGGTGAAAAGTTTTTTCCTCATCTCAGTCCTAAATGGCCTACCCCTTATTCTTAAACTGTGACTGCTGATTCTGGACTGCCCCAACATTGGGGGGAAAAAATTCTGCATTTAGCCTGTCCAATCACTTAAGAATTTAAGATCCCCTCTCATCCTTCTAAATTCAAGTGAATATAAGCCCAGTTGATCCATTCTTTCATCATATGTCAGTCTCGCCATCCTGGGAATTAACCTGAATTCTCTCATCTCCAGCTGAACTCACTGAATAGCAAGAATGTCCTTCCTCAAACTAGGGGACCACAAATACTCCAGGTGCAGTCTCACCAGGATCCTGTACAACTGCAGTAGGACCTCCTTGCTCCGATACCCAAATCCTCTTGCTATGAAGGACAGCATGCCATTTGCTTTCTTCACTGTCTGTTGTACCTGCATGCTTACTTTCAGCGACTGATGTACAAGGGCATCAAGGTCCCGTTGCACCTCTAGATGTTGAATAATATAAATTTAACATCTCAGTTTGGGATAGAGAAGTGATAGTTTAGTTGTGTAATACCTAACAATGTGCTTAATACTAACACTGAATGCCTGGTTAAAAAAACACTGCTCATCTTGATTAAAAAATGGATGTGAAATACTGAAGTTTAATTTCAAAACTTTGGTGTAATAGGTCTTGTCAATTTTGTCCATTTGTTGGATGTCAATTTACTTACTACAATCTCAAAAAATGGTGGTTTCCCGGGTGTAGCATATGGTTAGCCCAGAGCTTACATGGATCTTGGACAAGCAGCAACAAAGAAAAGCAGGGAGAAGAGCTGATTGGCTGAAGCCCATGGGAAAGGTGAGTAAGTCACGGGGGGAAAACTGTTTCAAACTGAGGAATTTGGTTTGTTAATTGGTAAATTAGGCATTTTATCAGTCAATATAAGCAAGGCTGCTCTAAGGGAGCGGCAGTGAGGGCATGGCCTTGTGAGTAAAGTGTGAGTCTTCAGCGAGGAGGCTGAGGGAGGACGCCACACCAAACGCTGGAGAGGGAGAGACGAAAGAAGGAGATGTCAAGCAACCTGATTCAGTTTGATGCTTGCAGTATGTGGGAGTTCAAGGACACCGCTGGTGCCTCTGACTGCTACAAACATGAGAAGTGCATCCAGGTACAGCTCCTGAAGGACCGTGTTGGGGAACTGGAGAAGTAAGTGGATGATCTCAGGTTCGTCCGAGAAGCTGAGTCGTTCCTCGGACGAGTCCTACAGTAAGATTTTTACACCTAAGGTACTGGAAGAGAGAAGATGGGTGAAGGTGAGAAAGGGAAGGAAACATTGAATGCAAAGGTCCCCGGGTGTTGTACCTCTTGTGAACAGGTTCACCCACTTAGAAGCTGTTGGGACAGAAGACGTTAACGCACTGAGCGGTGCACTGGCTTGCGAAGCAAAATGTGCTGTTGAGCCAAAACCAAACAGGCCGACATCAGGCAACGCCGTGGTAGTTGGAGACTCCATTGTGAGTGGTACGGACAGTGGTTTCCGCGGCAACAGACGGGATTCGAGGATGGTGTGCTGCCTCCCTGGTGCCAGGATCTAGGATGTCACGGATAGAGTGCAGAAAATCCTCAAGGGCGAAGGTGAACAGCCGGAAGTGGTAGTGCATGTTGGCACAAACGATGTCGGAAAGATGGGGATGAATATTCTGAAGCGTGACTCTAGAGAGCTCAGAAAAGTGCTGAACGGCAGGACCTCCAGGGTGGTTATCTCTGGTTTGCTTCCTGTTCCTCGTGCTGGCGAGAGCAGGAACAGGGGGATACAGGACCTGAATGTGTGACTGAGGAATTGGTGCAGGGGACAGGAATTTAGATTCTTAGACCACTGAGATCTGTTTTAGAATAAGGGGGAGCTGTACAAAAGGGACACTGGCATTCTGGCAGGCAGGTTTGCCACAGGTGGTTTTAAACTAAATAAGGTGGGGAGGGAGGTGTCAAATGGGATAGTCAAGGACAGAGTTAAAGCGAAAGGGAGTAAAGGGATAGTTAATGACCCCAGAATTAACGGGAAAGAAAGCACACAAAAGGATAGGAGAGTATGGGGATCAAGTGTATTAGGGATCAATGTGAAAGGTGAGATGCGTAAGGAATTAAAAATATTGTATATGAATGAGCGAAGTAAAGTAGATGAGCTTGAGGCTCAGTTGGAGGTTGGTAAATATGACATTGTGGGGATTACTGAGATGTGGCTTCAGGATCGGACATGGGAACTTAATATTCAGGGTTATACATCCTATAGAAAGGACAGGCAGGTGGGCAGAGGAGGGGGGGTAGGTCTGCTGGTGAGGGACGGAATTCAGACTCTTGCGAGGGAAGACATAGGGACTGACAAGGTATAGTCACTGTGGATTGAGTTGAGAATTGCAAAGGCAAGAAGACACTAATTGGTGTTATCTACAGACCCCCAAATTGTAGCCCGGATGTAGGGTGTAAGTTGCAGCAGGAGTTAAAACTGGCATGTAAAGGGCCTGTCCCACCAGCATGCAACTCCATGCAATGAGCGCGACCTAACGTGGTCGCGGGGCCAGTCCCACTTCGATCGCCGGAGCCGTGCGGAATTGTGCGGAGTGCGTCCCGACATTGCGCGGGGCTCCGAAAAACTGACCATGTTCAAAAATTCTGCGCGCCAACGGCTTGTCGGCTCGCTGTTGCCTCGACGCATTACGCACCGCCTCAACGTCGTGCCTCCGTGAACCTATCTGTAGGTGCCTCCGTGACCCTCTGTGTGTGTGGCTCCGTGGCCCTCGCTGTGTGTGCCTCTCTGTGTGCCCTTCTCTGTGTGTCCCTCTCTGTCCTGGCGAACTTACCTTTAAGACTTCGCTCCAAGTTCGCCTCACTTTGCGCCACTCACCGGACCTCCGCGCGGCCCCTGCTGCCGGTTTGGTCGCGCTTGCTGCATGCAGGCGCATGCTGGTGGGACGGGTCCTGTACGGGGATCACCCGACTTCCGCGTGGCCCCCGCTGCCGGTTAGGTCGCGCTCACCACATGCTGGTGGGACAGGCCCTTAACAAATGTAATGCCACTGTGGTGATGAGGGATTTCAATATGTTGGTATGTTAGCATTCATAGCAAAAGGATTTGAGTATAGGAGCAGGGAGGTTCTACTGCAGTTGTACAGGGTCTTGGTGAGACCACGCCTGGAGTATTGTGTACAGTTTTGGTCTCCAAATCTGAGGAAAGACATTCTTACCATAGAGGGAGTACAGAGAAGGTTCACCAGACTGATTCCTGGGATGTCAGGACTTTCATATGAAGAAACACTGGATAGACTCGGCTTGTACTCGCTAGGATTTAGAAGATTGAGGGGGGATCTTATAGAAACTTACAAAATTCTTAAGGGGTTGGACAGGCTAGATGCAGGAAGATTGTTCCCAATGTTGGGGAAGTCCAGAACAAGGGGTCACAGTTTAAGGATAAGGGAGAAATCTTTTAGGACCGAGATGAGAAAAACATTTTTCACACAGAGAGTGGTGAATCTCTGGAATTCTCTTCCACAGAAGGTAGTTGAGGCCAGTTCATTGGCTATATTTAAGAGGGAGTTAGATGTGGCCCTTGTGGCTAAATTGGATCAGAAGGACAGTAAAAGCTTCTTTAGATATGTTAAGCGAAAAAGAATAGCAAAGTCAAATGTGGGTCCTTGAAGGCAGACACGGGTGAAATTGTGGGGAACAAGGAAATGGCAGAAGAGTTCAACAAGTTCAGTGCATTTCACAGTCACTAAAACAAGTGGTATTGTAACTGTGCACTTTTCAGAGGTGATCTACACATTTTGTTTGCTAATTGTAGGCTTACATGTATGCAATTTTATATTAAAATGTAGCTTAGATTTGTTTGGTACCATAAACTCGCATGCACTTTTTAAGCGCACATTTTGATTACTTTCCATTCTACCATAGAGATATAAAGTCTATAATAGACTTTATTTATATTTCCATGATTCTACAGACCTTGGCTGGGAACCTGGGGCTCACCAAAATTGATCCCAATTGGGCCCCGCAGCTCCTAAGGTCGGCCCTGGCTATGCCGAGGATTATAGGGTCAGTATGTTTGAATTTAGCTACAAAATTCTTGCTGTTTTTGAAGTTGTCACCAGGTGGTGCTTTACAGATGAAGTGTAGTGCAGAGGGAAGAGAATGGAGCTGTCGACTCAAAAGTACAGTCAGTGTTTCATCGTCATATGTCCTAGATAGAACAATGAAATTCATACTGGCAGTAGCACCACGTATCTAAATATAATAAATGAGAAAAAGTTCTGTGTATGTAAGTGTGTGTTTGTAATATATATATATAATATATATATACGCACACATACACCTTTTTTCTCATTTATTATATGGTTTCCAGAGTACTGCTATATTTAGATGTGTGGTGCTGCTGCCAGTATGTATTTCATTGTGCTGTTCATGCATGTGTATTTGCATTAAAACAAACAATAATAGTGCCAAAAGACAAAACCAATGCCCCCAGGTCAATGTTGTTCAGTTTATTTGGAGGTTACAGTGTTTAAAGCCTGACATAGAAACATAGAAACATAGAAATTAAGTGCAGGAATAGGCCATTCGGCCCTTCGAGCCTGCACCGCCATTCAATATGATCATGGCTGATCATCCAACTCAGTATCCCGTACCTGCCTTCTCTCCATACCCTCTGATCCCCTTAGCCACAAGGGCCACATCTAACTCCCTCTTAAATATGTCCAATGAACTGGCCTCAACTACCCTCTGTGGCAGAGAATTCCAGAGACCCACCACTCTCTGTGTGAAAAAATTCCTTCTCATCTCGGTCCTAAAGGATTTCCCCCTTATCCTTAAGCTGTGACCCCTTGTCCTGGACGTCCCCAACATCGGGAACAATCTTCCTGCATCTAGCCTGTCCAACCCCTTAAGAATCTTGTAAGTTTCTATAAGATCCCCTCTCAATCTCCTAAATTCTAGAGAGTATAAACCAAGTCTATGCAGTCTTTGTTCATAAGACAGTCCTGACATCCCAGGAATCAGTCTGGTGAACCTTCGCTGCATTCCCTCTATGGCAATAATGTCCTTCCTCAGATTTGGAGACCAGAACTGTACGCAATACTCCAGGTGTGGCCTCACCAAGACCCTATACAACTGAAGTAGAACCTCCCTGCTCCTATACTCAAATCCTTTTGCTATGAAAGCTAACATACCATTGGCTTTCTTCACTGCCTGTTGTACCTGCATGCCTACTTTCAATGACTGGTGTACCATGACACCCAGGTCGCGCTGCATCTCCCCTTTTCCTAATCGGCCACCATTTAGATAGTAGTCGGTTTTCCTATTTTTGCCACCAAAGTGGATAACCTCACATTTATCCACATTATACTGCATCTGCCAAACATTTGCCCACTCACCCAGCCTATCCAAGTCACCTTGCATTCTCCTAGCATCCTCCTCACAGCTAACACTGCCCCCCAGCTTAGTGTCATCCGCAAACTTGGAGATATTGCCTTCAATTCCCTCATCCAGATCATTTATGTATATTGTAAATAGCTGGGGTCCCAGCACTGAGCCTTGCGGTACCCCACTAGTCATTGCCTGCCATTGTGAAAACGACCCGTTAACTCCTACTCTTTGCCTCCTGTTTGCCAGCCAGTTCTCTATCCACATCAATACTGAACCCCCAATGCCATATGCTTTAAGTTTATATACTAATCGCTTATGTGGGACCTTGTCGAAAGCCTTCTGGAAGTCCAGATACACCACATCCACTGGTTCTCCCCCATCCACGCTACTAGTTACATCCTCGAAAAATTCCACAAGATTCGTCAGACATGATTTACCTTTCGTAAATCCATGCTGACTTTGTCCAATGATTTCACCACTTTCCAAATGTGCTGCTATCCCATCTTTAATAACTGACTCTAGCAGTTTCCCCACTACCGATGTTAGACTAACTGGTCTGTAATTCCCCGTTTTCTCTCTCCCCCCCCTTCTTAAAAAGAGGGGTTACGTTTGCTACCCGCCAATCCTCAGGAACTACTCCAGAATCTAAAGAGTTTTGAAAGATTATCACTAATGCATCCACTATTTCCGGAGCTACTTCCTTAAGTACTCTGGGATGCAGCCTATCTGGCCCTGGGGATTTATCGGCCTTTAATCCATTCAATTTACCCAACACCACTTCCCGACTAACCTGGATTTCACTCAAGTACTCCTTTGACCTGCGGTCCCCTGCTATTTCCGGCAGATTATTTATGTCTTCCTTAGTGAAGACGGAACCAAAGTAGTTATTCAATTGGTCCGCCATATCCTTGTTCCCCATGATCAACTCACCTGTTTCTGACTGCAAGGGACCTACATTTGTTCTAGCTAATCTCTTTCTCTTCACATATCTATAAAAACTTTTGCAGTCAGTTTTTATGTTCCCTGCCAGTTTTCTTTCATAATCTATTTTTCCTTTCCTAATCAAGCCCTTTGTCCTTCTCTGCTGGTCTCTGAATTTTTCCCAGTCCTCTGGTATGTTGCTTTTTCTGGCTACTTTGTACGCATCATCCTTTGCTTTGATACTATCCCTGATTTCCCTTGTTATCCCTGACAGCTGTAGGAAAGTTGAATAGCTGAAGCTGTTCCTGAACCTGGACATTACAGTTTTCCGGCTCCTGTATCTTCTTCCTGATGGCACGAAGATGATTATATTAAAATAAGTAATGTCAAAATGTATATTGGGAGTCCTTGTGAAGTGCAGATAGACCATTCCTGCAAAATCGAATGGACTGATGTATAGTACGCAACGGAGCGCAACTTCCACCATTGCAGTAAACCCGACCCTATCTGTGACCCGACCCGACTTCAGTATGCGTTCAGTTAAAACAGCACATACCTTGTACAGGGAGGAATTGCAGATGCTGGTTTAAACCGAAGACAGTCACAAAAGGCTGGAGTAACTCAGCGGATCAGGCAGCATCTCTGGAGAGAAGGAATAGGTGATATTTCGGGTCGACTTTTGATAGCTGCCATGACCCGTTACGGAACGATTTCACCCTCCTCCCTCCTTTACTACAAAAAAAAACACTTTCATTTCCCCAGACGGGTGGGGGGGTGGGGGGGTGGGGGGGGGGGGGGGAACCGAAATACTGCAAAAAACGTCAAATTTGTTTTGTGTGTTTTAAAACGTTGTGGGACCGGGGTTTGTTTTTAGAAAGAAGGCAGACACAAAATGCTGGAATAACTCAGCGGGACAAGCAGCATCTTTGGAGAGAAGGAATGGGTGGCGTTTCGGGCCAAGACCCTTCTTCAGACACTTTGTTTTTAGAAAACTGTGTTTGACCTACAAAATAAATGCAACATTCCTGGGGAATAAACGGAGATGTGCAAGTGTCGGGATCTCTCTCTCTCGCAAACACATTCTGTGCGTAAGTTTGCAGCTTTAGTCTGTGCTACTTAATCCAAGGGCGAGCGAACGCGCGAATAGACGGACGAAAGCAACAATCATAGAGCGGAATAGATGACATTTCGGGTCGAGACCCTTCTTTAGACTGAGTCAGGGGAAAGAGGAACAAGAGATATAGACGGTACTAAGACAAATGAATGGGAAAATATGCCTATATCTCCCGTTTCCCTTTCCCTTGACTCAGTCTGAAGAAGGGTCTCGACCCGAAATGTCACCTATTCCGCTCTATGATCATTGCTTTCGTCCATCTGTCCACGCGTTAGCTCGCTCTTGGTTCTTCTCCCCTCAGAGACGGAGACACAGACAGACACGCACACACACACACACACATCGGTGCGGGCTGAGACCAGGAGCAGGGCGATGGATGCAATCAAATGGATCATGGCAGCTATCGAAAAAGTATGGAAATGGTAAGGGGGAAAAGTTTTTAAAAAAACACCCGAAGGAAATAGGTGTTTAACAAAAAAAAGGGGGCCGGCGATCGCTCCGTGGGAAGGGTGGGGGAGGATGGCTTGAATGGTTGCAGGATTTTCTGGTGCTCCTGCCTAATGGCAATATTTTGTATGTTCAAAGTTAATAAGGAAGATTAGGCAGGAATATCAAAATGATCGAGAGCAGAGACGGAAGCCGGTTACGGTAATGACGTGAAAGATCACCCATGAACTACTATGGCTTTTTCGTCGAGTGGACCAAAGATCCTGTAGCGAGCAAGATCGTCCACTCCTGCTAAATGCAATGAGCTGACGTGTAGTACGCAACAGAGCAGAACGTGGGCCATTTCTTCGTCCATTTCAGTAACCCGACTTTGTATATCCCTCTCGCAGTGTAATCAGCGTTGCGGTGGAACAGTTTGTGTGTGTGATATAGGGTTAGATTCATAATTCTGTTAAATGTTGTTAAAAAATTAATATGTTAACAAATTATGCGTCTGTTAATTGTCTTTTTTTTATGTTTAAAATTTAAATGGCTCATGTGCTATGTTTGAGTTGATTTTTGTATTACACTTGCACTCTAATTCATTTAATCACAATGATTGTAGGTATGTTACATAACGTACCTTCAGCGGCGCTGCAGTTCTGTCACTGGCCGTGAGCGCGACTTTGGCGCCTTTGAGAGGGGGCGGGTTTAAAATGCGGTTTATCTTCAGACTATTCAAAGCAATTTTGAACAGGCTGTTTAGTTGCTGAAGAAAAATCGCTTCGACTGCCGTTTTATTAAGTTTATTAAAATTAACGCTGGAAAAATTAAAAGCAGGAGTAAAATTAAAATCATCTTCTAATGCCATCAACGCCGACAACGTAGGGGACAAGGCAAGGTACACCGTTTATTTTTTCATATAAAGTTGCTTCTTAGGATGCCTTTAATCAAAATTTCATGTTGCGAAAAGGTGACTTAGGACCCATACGAACCGGCAGTATTTTTCCTGCCGATATGGGGTTTAAATTCACCGCAGCCGCAATGTTCCAAACGATCGCGTTCCACAAAATCCCATTCGCAAGATGATTAAAATGCCCATTAATTTACGGGAATTAAACACTAAATTCCTTCCATTTGGCCTATAAATGCATGACAATGAGATTTAAAAATCATGTTATATTGTGAATTTTTGTGTGAATGTTATTTGGACACTTAGGATTTTTAAAAATGTTAACCTTTTCTTAAGAAATGGATAGATGTTTAGATCTAGTAATTGAATTTTGTAATTAGCTACAATTAGGTAACTAACTAATTATATGCTTCAATTTCAGGTCATCCAAGTAAAATTGTTTCATTTTTGTTTCGGAATGCTTCAATCTATAATAACTGAAAATTTCATTCAGTTCTTGTAATTTTTAAGAAAGTTATGGACTTTTGACTCTCCTTGGTCACAGCTTTTGTGTTAAGTCAATGGAAAAGCAACAGGGAACAAGATGCTAATTTCCGATTATGAAAATGGCCATAACTTTTTTAATACTGAAGATATGAAAGTGAATTAGGTGTCAAATTAAACTTTTTTTAATGCTTTATCTGATGGGATAAATTGCAGAATTGATTTTTAAAATCTCAAAATTTTGTAACATTGCTACTGTCTACGCTCTTTTTCGTCGAGTGGACTATCTTGCTCGCTATAGGATCTTTGGAGTGGACTATCTTTCTCTGCTCTAGGATCTTTGATGCTACCTGCCCTGTAGGGCATTTTGTGTCTATCTTTAGGTATGTTACAAAACTTACCTTGAGCAACGCTGCAGTTCTGCCGCACCCCGTATGCGTGACTTTGGCGCCTTTCAGAGGGGGGCGGGCTTAAAGTGCCGTTTTTCTGCAGACTGGGAAAATCAATCCACGTCGGGCGGAAGAAAAATCGCTCCGACATTTCATTCATGAAGGTATTTTTAAATTACGCTAGATTATTTATTAACTAGAGTAATTTAAAAAATCACCTTCAAAAGCTGTGAGCGCCGACAACGGGAAGGATTTTGCGTAGGGGAGAAAAAAAGTCACACAGTTTATTTTCATATTAAAAGTTGTTATTTAGGGAGGCTTTAATCACATTTTCATGTTGCGAAATGAGGTCCAAAAAAATGTATGAACTAACAGTATTTTTCCTCCCGACTTCACTGCTAACCGAAACGTTCCAATCCACCGCATTCCACTAAAACCCACTCGCTAGTTGATTTAAATGGCCATTAATTGACAGGCAATACACTAAATTCCTTCCATTTGGCCTAGAAATTCATGAAAATGAGATTTTAAAAGTATGTTATATTGTGGATTATTCTGTGAATGTTATTTGGACACAGGCAATTTAAAAAAAGTTTATCTTTTCTTAAGAAATGGATAGATGTTTAGATCTACTCATTGGATTTTGTAATTAGCTACAATTAGATAACTAACTAACTATATGCTTTAATTTCAGGTCTTCCAAGTAAGATTGTTTCATATTTGTTTCAGAATGCTTCAATCTATAATAACTGAAAATGTCATTGAGTTCTCTTAATTTTTAAGAAAGTTATGGGCTTTTAACTGTTCTAGATCACAGCTTTTGAGTTAAGTCAATTGAAAGGCAATGGGGAACAAGATGCTAATTTACGAGTATGAAAATGGTCATAACTTTCTTAATACTGAAGATATGAAAGTGAAATAGGTGTCAAATTAAACTTTTTAAGCTTTATCTGATGGGATAAATTGCAGACTTGATTTTTAAAATCTCAAAATTTTGTAATATTGCTACTATCTTCGGTGTAAACCAACATCTACAGTTGTTTCCTACACATTTGAAAACATTCCTTTGCTGCATTCGTTTACGGGATTGAGAAAAGAAGAAAATATTTCCGGATGGAGTCTCTCGTGGGAAATGTGTAGGAAAGAACTGCAGATGCTGGTTTACACCGAAAATAGACAAAATACTGGAGTAACCCTACGGGGCAATCAGCATCTATGGAGAGAAGGAATTGGTGACATTTTGCGTCGAGACACTTCTTCGGATTGGTACATATCAGTAGAATTCATCAGGATGACAGTGAAACTAATCGGAGAACTAGGGTGGGCGAGGGACACAGAGAGGGAAAGTGAGTTACTTGTACTTGGATAAATCAATATTCATAACGAAGATAGACAACATGCAGCTGGAGTAATTCAGCGGGATGGGCAGCATCTCCGGAGCGAAGGAAAGGGTGAAGTTTCGGGATGATACCCTTCTTCAGAATTTACTTCATTCTACGCCAGATCCACGCCCTCAACAGACGGTCCCTCGCCTACCTGGACTAGACTACTGAATATTCATACCGCTGGTGTAGGAATGAACTGCAGGTGCTCGTTTAAATCGAAGATAGACACAAAATGTTGGAGTATCGCTGGAGAGAAGTAATGGGGTTGTAGACCGCCCAGTAGTGTCTACCTCCCGTGAGGAGGTCGTGGACTGCTGCTGTAAACGGGCGGGTGTGCAGCGCCGACACCTCCTGCAGCCGCAGCAGGACGAAATGCCGCCGCCCCCTCACGTGCCTCGCCCGCTGGAATGTTCACGCGCTGGGTGGGTGGGGCGTCTGCCGGCCTCACCGCGCCGCGCCATTGGCTGAGGAGCCCAGTGCATTGTGACGTGCTGCTCCAGACGAGTCCCCCCGCCGCGCTGCGCGAGTCCCGGATCCGCGCGTTCGAAACGGACACGAGCCGGAAAAAGCCGCGAGGCCGCGAGCGAGGGAGTCGCAGCAGCAGCGTCGCCGGTGAGTGAACGAGCGGCCGGGCGGGGGGAGGGGCGAGGCGAGGCCCGGCGGCGGCAGCGGCGGCCCCCGAGCGCCCGCTTGTCAGCCCACACGGGCCTTTGATCGGTGGGGGATGGGACGGGGCAGCAGTTAACCGGCGGTTTGACGCGTCCCGCTGGCCGAGAAGGTGGATAGATAACGGTCTGGCCGGACGGTGGGCCGTGCCCGCTGGCGCCTGCCCCCTCACATGCCCGGGCAGTGAGGGGTTGGAACTGCCCGAGGATCTGCGTGGCGGCCCGGGGCTTGGGGGCGGCGGCCCGGGCGCTAGGGGTCGCATCCCGCCTGTCTCGGCCCGGCACCCTGCCCCGCCACACGGGGCGGGGTAGGAATACGCGGCCTTGTAGGCAGCTTCCCATCTCCGGCAATAAAAAAAGTTTGTCAGCCGCCATCCCACTTGGTTCATTGTAGAGCCGCACCCCGCCAACATTAACTCACGGTTCCCCGCGGATCCTTCTGAAAGCTGGCATAAGAAGAAGATGGTTGTCACAGGAATTGTTGGTCATTCGCTGGGTCTTGTTAAAGGGATTAGGAGGAGGTAAACGTTTCCAGTTTCCTCTACTGCAGCTTCTGATATTGCATTTCAACCGTTTGTACTTTTTTTACATTTTGATTCCCCACCCCTTTAGTTAATGAAAATTTACTACATGTTTTAAATTACACCTTTGTCGCCATAAGAAAGTACTGATACTGGAAGCTTGAACAAAATAGTGCTTGAATAATTCAGTCGGTCAAGCAGCATCTATGGAGAGAATGGACAGACCCTTTCCCTCTGCAGATGCAGCCTGACACGCTGTGAGGCTTCAGCACTCTGTTTTTACAACCTTTATGTCACTTGTTTATAATTGATTATTCATCTGATCCCTTCAAATTTGCTTCACCTTTGTGCCTGGTTCTTCGTCA
Source organism: Raja brachyura (assembly GCA_963514005.1). Next base: position 31,946,609 of record OY740791.1, on the reverse strand, counting down.
AGGCTTTCCAACTTTTGCAGTAAGTGGGTATTCTGCAGCAGAATTGCTGAGAGTTGTTAAATGATTTGTCTTCCCATCCCTATGATAGAAGTTTTTAACTTTATTTTTCCTCTCATTATGTGGACAAATCAAATTTTCCCTTCAGAAGCGTTGGTTTCCGAAATATTATAGAAAATAACACAAAACAACACAGGAACGTCTTCGGCCCACAGTGTCAATGCCAAACAGAATGCCAAGTTAAACTAATCTCTGCTTACACGTAATTACATTCCCTGCATATCCATGTGCCAATTTAAAAGCCTCTTAAATGCCATTATCATATATGCCTTAACCACCATCCCAGGCAGTGTGTTTCTGGCACCAGCACTTTCTGTGTAAACAAAACTTGCCCTCCACACTTTTAAAATTTGCCCTCTCCTGAAGTTATGCCCTGTCATCTTTGACATTTCCTGGAGAAAATATTTTGATTGTCCACCCTATCTATGCCTCTCTGGAACTCACAGAAAAAATATATATTTAGATCAATTGAATATATAATTCTGTCTTTTTGATGTACATTACATTCTTCAAAGATACTCAAGATATTAGGAAGTGAATGGATGATCAACAAATCTCAAACACAATGCAAAATTACAGCTCTAATGAATGTAGTGGTTCTGGGAAGGTTTTTTATGCAGCTATTTTTTCATTTTCTTTCTAACATTGGCAAGAAAGTAAGGTGGCAGGAAAACTATAAATCTAATAGCTTTCTTGCTTGTAGTACATTTTCAAACCTGTAAAAATAAAAATAGTAGATCAAATTGGCATCTGGTGCAGTTGTGTTACTAGTTTATATAACAAACTAGATTGAACATGGTTAACATTGATTTATGAAAGAGAAGTCATGCTTAACACATGTCCTAGAGTTTTTTGAGAATTTAACAAGTGGAATACATAACACAGTAAATGGCAGGACTCTGGGGAGTGTTGTAGACCAGAGCAATCTGGGAGTGCAGGTACATAGTTCTTTGAAAGTACTGTCATAAGGTGTTCAAGAAGGCTTTGGGCACATTGGTCTTTATCTGTCAGAGTATTGGGTATCAAGGTTGGGAGGTCATGTTGCAGTTGTACAAGACATTGGTGAGGCCACATATAGATATTGTGTTCATCTTTGGTCACCCTATTATAGGAAAGATGTTGTTAAGCTGGAAAGTGTGCAGAGAAAATGTATGAGGATGTTGCCAGGACTCGAGGGCTGCGAGCTATAGGGAGAGGTTGAGTATGCTAGGACTTTGTCTTGGAGCTCATGAGGATGAGGGATGAGAATCTAAAGGGGACCCACTGCGGCGACCTAATCTGCGAGTTTAGAAGAGTTTGCCCTCGACTCAAACTCGCAGCATGGTCGTCACAAGGTCCTATGAGGTCACTGGAACTCTCCTTCATGCTCGAGGGAAGTTCCCGCATACTCGCGGCCTCAGTTTGGTCGAGAGAAATTTTTCAACATGTTGAAAAATTGTCCGCCAGTAAAAATTGGTCGGCAAAGTTCTTTTGAATTCGTAGTGCAGTGGAATGGGGTCGTTATGTAGTTACAGGCAGGCGAGGGCAGCCGTAGGCAATCTCCTTTGCTGACCGGGCATTTTAATTGGCTCATTGGAGTTTTCAGGACCAGGGAAAACCGACCGGTAATGTAAAATGCCCGCTAAACTTCATTATAAGTTGTCTGGCTTTTTAGAATTGTCTCCCTCCCACTGTGACATTGCCTACTTTGTGATGACACTGAGCTGATGGCATGTAAACAAACTGTGAGGACGATACAGTGAGGCTCCAAAATGATCTTGACGAGAAATTATCTACATGGTGATAGTCTGGTCAAAAAGGGAAATGTTATAAGACTCCAATCTCTAAAGAGCAAGCTTTCCTGCTGTAGCAAATGGAATATTGGCATTCATTTCAAAAGGATTTGAGTAATGTAAGGATGATATGTAGGGCATTTATGAGAATCCATCTGGAATTCTGTGTGCAGTTATGATCTCATTACCTGAGGAAAAATGTCCATATGAAGGAAGTGCAATGAGGGTTTGCCAGGCTGATTTTTAAAGATTGCAAAATTAATGTATGAGCAGAGAGTAGGTCAGCTATGCCTATTTTCACTGGAATAAAGAATTATGAGAGGGGAGCACAGAGAAATCAATAAAACGCTTAACAGGATTAGACAGAGTAAATATGGGGGGGGGGGGGAGAGAGTCGAGCCAGGTGTTATAGATTCAGAAAGTAAAGTACACCATTTACAACAGAGATCGGGAGAATTTATTTAACCCACAGAAAGCAGGCAATGAAGGCCATATCATTAAATATATTCAAATGTAAGGTAGATATATGAATGCCAAAGGGATATGGTGAGAAGTTAGGACCAGGGTACTGAAGTGGATGATCAGTCGTGATTATGTAAAATCATGGAGATGGGCTGAATGACCCTACTGCTGTTTTCTATTTTTTATTAAAAACCACTAACCTTGATTGTAAATCCAAATCTGTGGAACTCTATATTATAAATCCATCTTGATCTTTGTCTGAAGAAGTTTGAGCTCAAAAGTAAGTAAAGAACATTAAACCCCATAAAACACACTTCCTGCTATCACTTGTGTAGGAAAGAACTGCAGATGCTGGTTTAAATCGAAGGTAGACACAAAATGCTGAAGTAACTCGGTGGGACAGTTGCATCTCTGGAGAGAAGGAATGGGTAACGTTTCAGGTCGAGAAACTAAACAAGGGTCTCGACCTGAAATGTCACCAATTCCTTCTCTCCAGAGATACCTGTCCCGCTGAGATGCTCCAGCATTTTGTGTCTTCCTGCTATCATTTGTTATGTTGGTACCAACTTGATATTATTATGAAGAGGTTCTCCCAAAAAATCATTGTTGGCCAATGACTAGAAGAAGCATAAGATAGACAAAAATGCTGGAGAAACTCAGTGGGTGAGGCAGCATCAATGGAGCGAAGGAATAGGTGACGTTTCGGGTCGAGACTCTTCTTCAGACTGATGTGGGGGGGGGGGGGGACGGGAAGAAGAAAGAAAGATGCGGAGACAATGGGCTGAGGGAGAGCTGGGAAGGGGAGGGGAGAGATGGAGAAAGTAAGGACTATCTGAAATTGGAGAAGTAATTGTTCATACCGCTGAGGTGTAAACTACCCACGCAAAATATGAGGTGCTGCTCCTCCAATTTACGGTGGAACCCACTCTGGCCATAGAGGAGGCCCAGGACAGAAATGTCGGATTCGGAATGGGAGGGGGAGTTGAAGTGCTGAGCCACCGGGAGATCAGGTTGGTTATTGCGAACTAAGCGGCGGTGTTGGCAAAGCGATTGCCAAGCCTACGCTTGGTCTCACCAATGTAGAGCAACTGACACCTAGAGCAACAGATGCAATGGATGAGGTAGGAGGAGGTGCAGGTGAACCTCTGCCACACCTGGAAAGACTGCTTATGTCCTTGGATGGGGTCAAGCGGGGAGGTAAAGCGACAAGTGTAGCATTTTCTGCGGTTGAAGCATAAAATCTTTTCTATCCTTCCAAGTCTATTTGGTTGAGGTAATGTGAGGATAGTAAAATTCTTGACTATATAACACTACTTTTGCTGTGGGGCTGTTCTTTCTAAACTTTCTTTAAACATTCTTGGTTGGAATAATTTTCTTACAATGTGCAAGTCTAGATAATGGATTAGCCAATGCAATGTTACTAACTGCAAAATAATAACAGGAACTAATAAAAAACGTAGCATTCATGTAAAGTTTTTGACGCTATCAATTTTGTGAAATTTAACAAGTGTGTTAAAGAAAATAATTGTTTTGATCATTAGAGATTGGGGTTTGCCTGATAGCAATATGGCCACATTGCATGGATGAGAGATCTTGTAACAGTTTAATGGAATTGGGGAATTACACCTCATTTTTAAAATGATAACATATAGTTTATTCACAGATACAATGTTACCCAGTTTGAGCAGATGTACTTGTGGGATTGAGTTTTAGAGCAGAAAGAAGGTTAAGAGTTGTTAGTGTGATTACCTCTGGCAATATTTATACCCTTCTGCTGCTTGTTGGAATGTTCAATATGTCACCAACAAATTGTACAACCAAACAATAATGTTAATTCTTAATGATGCATCAAATCAAAATGATTGTGGCAGTTTTTAAGATGCCTAAATGCTCCTGTTATCTGATGACATTGTTTCATCCAGAGCTGGTGCCTAAAAGTGTTGTCCCATTCATTTATGATCCATTTATGGTCTAATAATTTGGTCAGGAGCTGCTTTGTTTTGTTTGCTTAGTTAATTATTTATCATGTATTGGCTGTTTTGATCGTAAATCCTTAATCTCTTACCAATTGATTCTAAAAAATCTTGTTTATTTTGAGAGCAAAAAGTAAAAACTGCCAAAGCTGGAAATGTGAAATAAAAAATTTAAAATGTTCGAAATATTCAGCACGGTCAGATAACATTTATGGTGAAAGAAACACTTATTTTGATGATATTCCATCATTTCTGCGCATCGAATGCTTATTATATTTCCCTCGTGATATTCAGTTCTGCTAACCAACTGATATCAACGGCTATTTAGTACTGGAAACTAAAGACAAACTGCCTATGTAATTATTTTATTACAAAAAATAATATTTTCCAATATTTTAATAATTACTGTGTTGCCAAATATCTAGAAAGGCAGATCATTTAACTAATCAGTAGTGGTGGGCATCTGAGTTGCTATTTTACGCTTTTGCATATATTTAGAAATCCATTATTTAATTCCAAGCGTTCTGTTCCATCATAACAATCCCCTATTTCATTTGGCTTCACTTGTCAGGGCTCTCACTTAACTGAACTTGCCAGCCGGGCAACCCCGGCAGCTTTTTAGGTTGCCAAATGACAGTTTAGGTGGTCATTTAAGATGGCTTGCATGACGTGCGATAATGTGCTCGGACGACGTGCGCAGTTACCTGTCGGAATTATGGTCAATGAAGCATTTGCATATTATTTCTGCTTCAAATAAAGTCGCAAACTAAACATATTCACCAATCAAGACATGATATATACCACAATGACATGCAGAAAAATTACAATACAGAGTGTCTTCTCTTTTTACACATTGCAATGAATGCAATTTCTATTATCTCTTTCCACTTCCAAACAAAAATGGGGTTATTCAGCGTATGATCAACCTCGGTGAGACCAAGCACAGGCTTGGCGATCGGTTCGCTTCCACTCAGTTCGCAATAACCAACCTGATCTCTCGGTGGCTCAGCACTTCAACTCCCCCTCCCATTCCGAATTTGACCTTTCTGTCCTGGGCCTCGTCCATGGCAAGAATGAGGCCCACCGCAAATTGGAGGAACGGCACCTCATATTTTGCTTGGGTAGTTTATACCTCAGCGGTATGAACATTTGCTTCTCCAATTTCAGGTAGTCCTTGCTTTCTCCCTTCTTCCCCTCCCATTCCCAGCTCTCCCACAGCTTACTGTCTCCGCCTCTTCCTTTCTTTTTCCCGCCCCCCCTCCCGACATCAGTCTTAAGAAGGGTCTCGACCCGAAACGTCACCTATTCCTTCGCTCCATAGATGCTGCTTCACCCGCTGATTTTATCCAGCTTTGTCTACCAACGGGATTCCACCACTGGCCACATCTTTCCATCTCCTCCCCTGTTGGCTTTCTGCTATCTCTGTAACTCCCTGGTCAATTCGTCCCTTCCCACCCAAACCACCCCCTCTCCTGGCATTTTCCCTTGCAACTGCTGGAAATGCTGCACTCGTTGCTTTACCTCCCCGCTTGACTCCATTCACGGACTCAAGCAGTCTTTCCAGGTGCGGCAGAGGGTTTACCTGCACCTCCTCCAACCTCATTTATTGCATCCGCTGCCCTAGGTGTCAGCTGCCCTACATCTGTGAGACCAAGTAGGCTTGGCGATCACTTCGCCCAATACCTCCGCTCTGTTCGCAATAACCAACCTGATCTCCCAGTGGCTCAGCAATTCAACTCCCATTCAGAATCCAACCTTTCTGTCCTGGGCCTCCTCCATGGCCAGAGTGAGGCCCACCGTAAATTGGAGAAACAGCACCTCATATTTCGCTTGGGCAGTTTACACCCCAGCGGTATGAACATTGACCTCCAATTTCAGGTAGTCTACTGCTTTCCCCTTCGATTCCCAGGTCTCCCTCAGCCCACTGTCTCTGCCTCTTCCTTTCTTCTTCTCGCACCCTTACTTCAGTCTGAAGAAGGGTCTCGACCCGAAACGTCGCCTATTTCCTTCGCTCCATAGATGCTGCCTCACCTGCTGAGTTTCTCCAGCATTTTTGTCTATCCATTCACACAAGTTCTGTTATCCCACTTTACTCACCCACTCCCATTAGGGGCAATTTTACAGAGACAAGTTAACCTACAAAGCCAATGCGGGAGGAAACCCACACGCTTGCAGGGAGAATGTGCAAATTCAACACAGGCAGTGCCCGAGAACAGGATCGAACATAGATCTGTGGCGTGTGAGGCAGCAAATTCACCAGCTGTGCCACAATATTTTATTTTCCAACACACAAAAAAATATACGTTGGTTACTAAAGAAAAATAAACTCAATTTTCAGTCTTAAATCTCTAAGTGACGCTATGTCCCCCTTTACAGCTACTGTATGTTTTAATTCAGTTCAAGGCTATGGGGCAGTACATTGGCCATAAAGTTGCTGCCTAAAATTGCCAGAGACTTGGAATTTAACCTGAATATGGGTGCTGTCTGTATGGAGTTTTGTTTTCTCGTTTATAACATTGTTTACAGAGTACTATGTTTACATATTCTGTTGTGCTGCTGCAAGTAAGGATTTCATTGTTCTAACTGGGACGTGAGAGAATAGAACACTCTTGACTTACGTCGCTGATGTGTGGGATAGAACTAGAGTACGGGTGATCGGTGGTCGGCGTGGACTCGGTGGGCC